>CM039520.1:5689285-5996054 GCA_022433055.1 Begonia peltatifolia
CCCAACTGTCTCCAGCTCTCGGCAACTTCCTTGGAGTTCCTGAGGCCTCCCGTGCCGACGCCATAAAAAAGATCTGGTCCTATATCAAGCTCCACAACCTTCAGGTAATCATAATCACCTTTGATCACAAATTTTCGTACACCCGAGCTTTTTCCAATGCTTTTTTCTGCTTCCTAGCTGATTTAGTGCTTGGTTCTGCTCAAACTGTGTTTGTGTAGAAATTCCGGAAATTAGATTAAAAAAATGAGTAGAAATAGAAGAATTAGAGAGAATCAAATCAAGAAAGGGGTAGATTTTTTTTGGTTGCTGGCTGCTGCATGTATTTGTTTTCCTCAGATTTTCTAACCAAGCAACTAAGTGAAGGGTTTACATGAAAGCAACTTTGAACTAATCTTAGAAAATTTTCTGAGTGGATTAAGACCTACCATTCCAAATCACTTGAAATAGTTTTCTCGTTTTATCTTTCATGAACTTATCCATAGCAAAATGCAAACGTTTTCCTGAAGTATCAAAACAGAAGTTGAGTATGCTTTACACACTACTTCGGATATGCTTAACAATCAATTTTTCGTCATCTTTTTTTGGTGGGTTAATGGGTGTCTTACCAAATTCTTTTCTTTGTCGCTCCGGACATAAAATGTTAGGGAATTAATGCTTTTCAATGCCAGTGTTTATTGATAACATGGGTTGGGGCTTGTTGTGATCGTGTTAATCAATGAAGGTGATGAAAAAAACTGTAGAACAAATATTGTATTGACCGGGTAGGAGAAATACTGTGTTCATTGTATTTTGCAGAATCCGGCAGATAGGAGGCAGATCCAGTGCGACGAGAGGTTGAAGACGATATTTGATGGAAAAGAAAAGGTTGGATTTTTGGAAATTTCAAAACTGCTGACCCCTCATTTAGTGAAGGCCAATTGACTGCAATCCCATTTCCATCTTTCTTTTAACAGTTCGTCTGACCTTGTGTAGGACTAGTTTTCATCAAACTTCAGTGCCAACTTCTGGCTTTGGTTTGTTCATTACCCGTTTGTAATTTGCAGTTGCCTACTAGCTTTTGTTTTGCGAAGATTATCTGCATAATCTTTGATGATGTATAGTAGTCGGTCCTTTAAGATTTTGAAGACTTGATTCTGCATCATTCCACACAATTGGTGAGATTTCAAGTTGTGCTTTATTCTCTAAGGTGGTTGTTTCGTTGACTGTGTCGTGTCTTCGTCTTAACTCGGCGAGACATCCATAAAAGTATGGCTTTCAATACTTTTTGTTGTTTTGAGCTTTTCTCTAGCCACCATTACCGTAAAGGTTCAAAATTAGTTCATTTTTAACTTATTTTGCCGTTTATGTTTGTATCGGTTACTGGATGCATTCTTTGCTAACCACTGCAAAATCATTATCTTAGACAGAAGAATTCTTTGTTCTGAAAGGGGTAGGTTGAGTAAACTCTGATCAAAGAGCCCTCGCACAGACGACATTATAAAATGGGCTGCATAGTTCTGGATGACCACAAACTAAATCAGCAGGAAGTGTCCGACAGTGTGAGCCATTTTAGATGCACTGCAAAACTGCCAAAAGAGGATCCAGACTGACCGGAAAGTTTGCCGGCACGGATAGAGTAACACCCGGATGCCGTATTTTTACCAACATGATCATCCATTTCTTGACAGACCCGCCATTTTCCTTCATTTAAGCAGAATTTCTGGAGTGGGAAGCTAATCATAGTACTTACAAATAAGAAGAATAAATCACATTTCGAGGCACACAAAAATCAGACGGAAAAATTCTTCAACTTACGAAGTATATTAATCTCAAATCAAACTAAATAAAATCTGTCTGCGATGCAAATATGCTCGGCTCATAGAATCCTCGACTTGTACGAAATTTCCAGTAAAAGTGTAGGATGAAAACGGAGTTGAAGGTTACGCATTTGCACTTTGGAAATGCAAATATGAACATTTTTTCTATAGATATCATCATCCATTCAAATAATACAAAAGCTACCGAGCACTAGATTGGCCAATTAGTTTAAAGCTACCAATAATTACTTGAATCTGATATGAAAGATGTAGATAAACCAGATGATCCTGTACACAATGCCAAAAATGGCAACCCATATAGAGAAGCTTCATTGGTATTCCTTGATAAGAGTTAATTACTTGATGAATGGTGAGATCCTCTTCTGATCGGCCTCCGAAAAGGCCGGCAAGCCTCGATACTGAGGTCAACTGCGGCGGCCAGGGCCATGAAAATGGCTGCATCCTCCACGCAAGTTATATGCCGCATTGCCAGCTGAACCGACGGTTTACTGCTCTTTCCTTCCCCTTGTACTTTACAGCTCATGACGAAGCCTCCCACCGACGGCCCCAATGCGGCAAAATCTCCGCTGCTCTGCGGGCTCGGAATAGGACTTACCACAGTTCCTCGCAAGTGTTTCTCTGTGTCGATAAAAAACACACCACCTTTCTCGGTGTTCATGTGAATTTCGGACATGAGAAGCTCTCCCCCATCCGGGGCTTCGGAGAGGAGGCGGAATCGACAGCAGACGTAGTCTCTAATTCCTCGCTCCCGCCAGGCTTCGAGCTTTCCCCAAGGGTGCCAGCTCTCGGGTCGGCAAGCATCAGGACGAACAATCAGCCAGGCTCCTGGGTTTGACTGGGCGACCCAGTCGCAGCCAGTTGACGGCACAAATGGGGTCGTCATGAAGGCTGCCGCAACGGCCGAACCTGAGAGATCATGGATTTTCACCTTCCATCCCTTCCTTTCTCTTCGCTCTGTTTCCGGATCAGAACTGTCTCCGGAGCCTGCCCAGTAATTGCTCAATGGGTCCACTTGGGGAACCCTGTAAATTCATTTGACCAATCAAATTTATTATATAATAAAAAACACAAATTAGAGATTAAGATCAATGGTGTAATACTTTAATTTCCAGCATATATTTCTCACATAAACAAGATGTTGCAAGGAACAGATGAGATAAGAATGCTATAAATGGATTTATCTTCAATCCAAACCATTAAACTTTTGGAATCAATAATATACACGTCTAAGTACCATTAACATTATGTTAGCGATAAAAAAATGTCTAAAAAATAATATAAACGATCCAATTAACCACGACCCAACAATTAAGATCATCATGAATCATAAACATAAATGCAATGTCAATAAGAGCAAAATGCGCTATTCTAGACTTATCACCTGTCTCGGATAAATTTGCAGCTGAAAATAGGCTGCTTGATGGAGCCTTGAAGCTGAACAATCTGTGGACTCAATCTAGTCAAATCTTCAAACTGAAATACATATCTCGGATCAGGATCCAATTGCACTCTCAGATGAAGCTCAGCTCCTGGCCTGCCACCCTCTTGTTTGCTCTTGCCTATGCCTATCCACCCATTAAACAAAATGGCAGGCTTCCCTTCCCCCCATTCAGGACTTACTTCGAGCTTAAACGTCCCAATTTGCTGTCTTTTGACGCCAACTCCACAGTGGGACCCCTTTCTTCCTGAGAAAACAGAAACTTCCAGAGATGCATGGGTGTTGTAGAAACACCCCGGAGTTAACAATGCTTTTAAATCGGACTGTTCGAGGTAGAAACTTGAGGAAGTAGTGTGAGAATCAGGTATGGCCTCAGGAGAAGATATTAAGGGGACAGAACTTGTTTGAACGGGAAATCCTCTTAGCCGAATTTCGCACGAACAAGGGGAAGAAAATGTATGAATTGCGTGTTTTGAATCGTCAATGGCAGAGGGAGCAATTCTCAACCCCAGTGAGCCTATCGACAACCTGATAAATACTTGCGGATCCATTTGAGTCACAATCTTTTGTCCATTTGATTAAAAAAAATTAATCTTTGGCAGCACGAGAAGTCTGAATCATCGCCGAAAAACCCACCACTATGCAAGTCGATACAATAAGGCAGTAACTCTGATTTTTCAAAGCTGCAAGAGGAAGACTGTTAAAATTTCGAAGGGCAGCCATTGATGACCCTCAAAAGACTAAATCAAGAATAAAATACAAACTGGTTTACCAAGAAGAGACGATGCAAGAACAAAACTAACTATTCAAGAAGTAAGATGAAAGTGACAGATGCGCTTAAAGATAATGCTCCTTCTTTCAAACCTTCATTTTTCCTGTAGAACTCTCATGCCTGAGATCTATCCATTGATTTTTCTAGAGCAGCTTATTTTATGGTCTGTTCCTTTTATGGTATATTACACTTACAACCACAATATTACTGTCAAAAAGAGTTTAAGAAAGTTCAAGCAGTAACTAAATCACTTCAAAAAACCTATGTACATGAGAGATGCAAACCAGATTAACCTATAATTGGCAAGATCTCCATATTTTCTGCTTATTTAACCATCTCCTAATAAGACAACCATGAAAAATACCTAAAAATTGCTTCAATTTTGACAATTTATAAGATGCAGCATCAATCTAGCTGTACACTCTTGCCGTTTTCGCGATTCGAAAAAGGAAACAAAGACAAAACTAGGCCCTAAACTTCATCTTCTCAGTTTGATTTTTCTAAAAGAGCAAGAAACTTTTAACTTTTTTTAAAAAGTTTTAACAGAATCACTGCAACTGTAAGTCACGGTATCAAGGCATTACATGTTTTTTAAAACTTAAATTGCACTTCAAACTGAAGAAGACGAAGAAGAAAAATAAAACCAAACCCCTGTCAAATATGAACAAAGCTTACTCAAAAACTGCGAAAACAAGCAATTCAGCACAAACATATACAGGAATTCCAGAAAAAGTGGAAGAAATCCGGTTAATTCAAGCCGAAAGGCAGTCATAGCGTAAACAACCCACAAAAAAATTCAGAAAGTGAGTCAAAATTGGATAAACCGCAAGTGAATTTCGAGAAGACTGCCAAATTTACAGGAAAATCAAACAAAAGCGACAAATAGCAAAATAAAAGCAGAAAAATATGATCAAAAAATTAAAAAGACGGTCGAAAGGAATCAAAAAGTCATTAAGGAGACGAAGAAACCGAAAAAAAAAAAGAAGAAGAAAAAAGCAGGACCCAGTTTACCTTTATGGCATATTAGCTATACACAAACAATAGGTAATGCACTTCCGAGAAGAAAACTGTCTGAGCCAAGAAAAACCCAGAAAAAATTGGGTCTCTTCGCATGAACCCAGATACCATAAACTCAACCTCTGAAGCTCTCTCTCTCTCTACAGATATATCTGAATGTGGAAGAATGTGTTAATCGGGAAAGATTGGTTGAAGAAAGATCAAGTAATGAGCTTAAATCTAAACCCACACCATCCCTCCCCCTCTATGTCACGTAGACTGTAAAGGGATCACGAGGAGACGCAGTCACAAATGGCAGACGCAACAACACAAACCCACCCAATCTCTCCTCTCTCTCTCTCTCTCTCTCTCTCTCTCTCTCTCTCTCTCTCTATCCAGAAAAAAAAGGAAATTTCATTTGATAAATTTCGCTGCAGATAACCCAGATTACACTGAACTAATCTCACGTGACTCTAAAAGTTCTGCAATTAACAAGACTAAAACAGGAAAACTCTGTACGAATTACACTTTCGACGCAAAAAAGAACGAACTTTTCTTTTTTTACAATTCATTAAAAATCAAAATCAAAACTTGAAGAACAAAAAAACCATTTGACAGCTTCGTCAGAGACACACGAGAGTATAAACAGAGAGACAAAAACTGGATTCCACCTCTGAATTCATTGAAAATATCGGACAAATTCGAAGAACCCATTACTGAAAAACTTTAAATTAAATCAAAATTATATTACGAGTCCTTAATAATCAACATTATCAAATGATTATAAGTTTCTTTCGCAAGCATAGGAAATGGAAAAGTGGGGAAGAAATTGAAAGAGAGAGAGAGAGAAATCGTGAAGACAGCTGTACTCAACGGTGGCTTAGCTTAGCGTAGTGTACATCCATGGGAATATTAAAAAAGAAAAATAAGAAATAATATTTAATATTATTTCATCTATCTGCAACCTTTGTCTGACGAACTCTTCACAACTGCCCCTAATGTGAACATAACTATATATATTTCCAACATTTTATAATTGTTTCTTTTCAAGTCCAAAACAATTTTGTGCATTAATTTAAAATAACTAAAATTAGATCATACACTACATAATCATATAATATATATATATATATGTGTGTGTGTGTGTGTGTGTTCAGTTAATTAAGTTAATAAAATTTGATAAATAAAAGAGATAACAATGTTGATAACATCGAATGGAGACAATGAGAAACCTCCACAAGGAATATCTTCTCTTTTCCTTTAAAATCTAGACAAAAGGTTATGTCTTTTTTAAAAGTAAATTGTATTAGTAATAATAAATAAGAAATAACCGATATTTTGAAAAACAAAAATCGAGATTTAACAAGTAACTATCGTTTTTTTTTTTTTCTTTTTGTTCGACCAAAATGAGAGCTAAGTTAGAAAATAGTTAGTATTGAGGCAGAGACTCTCGAGAAATCATTTCTGATAATTCTTGAAATATCTTTCTCGAAAAAAAAAATTAATTCATTTAAACGGTGACGAAATTTGCTAACCAGTCCATTATACTTTTTGTCTTTCTTAAAAATGTAGTTTAGAAAGATTTGACAATTGTTTGATCCTCTAACTTGAATAATATATATATTGTTGCTTTAAATGTGAGTGTATATTCTAATTATTAGAAGATAAAAAAAAAAAAAAAAAAAAAAAAGTAAATAATGGAGATGGACCTCTCTCCAAATGACATAGGTTTTAGAGACTTTAGACTTGGGTGATGGCTTCAAAGAACTTTAACGAACCCTAAAAAGTGTAGCCAAGCAAATGTGTCCTTTTACTCTATATCTATTCCCCGTTTTTTAAATTAATTTTATTAATATTTCATTATTTTCTGTCAATGCTTATCTCTTGTCTTGTATATATTAGTGTTATTCAAGAATTTGTTTTACTCAGAAATTTATTTTGGCCGGAACAAAAGACTTCGGCACAAATTATGAATATTTTTTAAAATATTTAATAAAAGAAATAAAGAAACTGCCAAATTCGATATAAAATGGAGTTGTAATTTTGATTTTTCTCTTTTATGTTTACGGGTTATGATTTTATTTGCTCCGAGCTCGAAATACAAAAAAATGTGTTAATTAGCGTGCGATTCATCGATCAAGAATTAGCTCATTCTTAGGTCGTCTGCACCGAATAATTATTAGAAATTTAAAAATAAAACAAAAATGATAAAATAAATTTTTTTTTTTATGAAAAAGGAAGCATTAAATAAGAGATGAAGACAGGGGAAGTAGTTGATGTGGAGTTCATTTCACCAACTCCAAACAACTTGAAAAATTTTTAATAAATAAATAAATAAACCTTTTGGAGTCAATAACAATGGCTTCCCTGCATGTGCAGGCATGAGCTGGTGGACCCCCCCTCATTTGAATACTCCTCCTTTTCCTATTTTCCACCCATAATATTATTAACCCTAGAAAATGATTTTTTTTTTTTCAACAATTACTTTTTTTTTTTTCTAAACATAGATATAAAAAATAACATGAAAATTGACGTGACATTATGTTGCATGTCCCAATCTTAATTTTACTCCAAATTTTATTTCATTTAAAGTCTTAATCGATAAAAATATTATTAAGCTATAATGTCAGCATTCTTAAGCCACAATGTCAGCGTGACAGTGTTATCGTGGAAGAAAAATTATACAAATATTATATATATTTTAATTGTAAAGTCTTGGTATAATAATTATCTATTTTATGTTGAAATCTGAACAAATTTCTTGGGACAAGCTGGTTTCTTACGATTGCATGGCCTTGGATAGTTGTTGCATTCACATAGCCAATATGTCACGCCAACAATTATTAAAGCCTAATTGTTTGTAAGGTTAATTAGGGAAAGTAAATTCAAAGTTCAACAAGGAAAAACAATACAAGTACAATATTTTAATTAGGCAGGCAGCGTGTCGACATGTCACCGACATGGATTGTTGTATGAAGTTATGATTTAGCTATTTGCTTGCTTCCCTACGAAGAAGTTGAATTAAATAAACTCAATAAATGAATAAAGATAGTCTTTTTAAATGGGTAATTCATAAATAAATATCAAACTATTCCATTCCATTTTTATGTTTAGAACAAAAATAAAATAATAGAGATAAAATTTATTACTATCTCTACTTACTAACCCGATTTCTCCTCTTGTACGACTTATATATGTTAGTGTCGCACTGCAAACTTTTAAAGTCGGATTAAAATAAAATTTGACGGACGATCGAGAATTTAAAAAGTCATTGAACATTTCAAGCGGTAGATGGAAAGCTTGACTCGTAAATTGTTGTCTTATATTTTGGATTCAAGTCTTAGTCGCATACTCAAAATTGTTGAACCGTAACATGGCTTATGGACCATTAATTTCTTAAACAACATTACCAAATATTATATTATATAGTTTATAGTAACGCACATGGTTGTACGTTGTGATCCCTAAATGGGACCCATACCTTGTGGTGGTGTGGATAAGAGAATTAGAACTTAAATCCTTACCTCAAGTCAAACAATCAACAAAATTCAAAGAGCAAGCCAGACACATAAGTCTTCCATTTCCCTAAACATATATATATATGATGATAAAAAGGAAGAAAATAAAAGGGGGATCCAAGGTAAGGATTTGTGCTTGATATATTTAATGTCCCCAACTTGTCAAGTAGATGCCATAATTTCATAATGAAAATTGGTACAAGTTGTGGAAATAGGAATATCATGCCTTAAAATTTAATTCAAGATTTCGTCCAAATTTATATAACTATTAAACCTAAGCTGTGCAATATTATGTACCCACAATGCGATACACAAGAGGGTATCAAAATGCATCATTAAATAGATACGATCAAAGGCTTCTAGAATGACGTTACTTAATTTTCAGTTTGTCATCATGGTCATATAGTATGGTCGTAAGTTATTGTGGTCGATTGTATCAGTCTTAATTGTACGTAATTACGAGCAATATGTTAGGGCTTGAGTCATACGAGATTGGTTTGGTTAAAAGTTAGTGAACTAGTAACTTTATTGAATAATAAAAACTCAATGGGCTGTTTTTAGGCCGAGTGGGCCCAATTTGATGTCATTGAAATTTAGTTTGGGTTCGAGCCGTTTGACACAGAAAACACCCGGTCTAAGGTCCATTAAACCGCAGTCGGGCCCAAGGTCAACGTCTCTTTCGTCACTCCCGCTTTCGGTGCTCGGCGCGGCCCTCTCCCTCTGCTTCTCCTTCTCGCTCAGTTCTTTCTCTCCAACATCTTCCCGATCTTTGCCATGGCATCCAAATCTTCATTTATTCGCTTATATGGTCATGATTTGCTGTTAGGATTTATCACTGTGTTTTATGTGGTTATGGTGCCCTACACCAAGGTTGAAGAGAGTTTTAATGTTCAGGTATTCTTGTTCTCTGTTTCTTGATTAAAACTAAAACTATATTTTTTGTTGGTAAAATTCCCGGCAATGAAAGGATTAGTGAGGTAATAATGCAATTTTTCTTTCATTATCATCATTTGATTGGGTTGGTATACATGTTTTTGTAGCTGGGTAGTCAGGGCTGACCAATTTCTGAATTAAGGGAAAGCGATTCGGTTTCTTCCTTTTTTTTTTTTATAAATTTATTCTTCTGAAATGAGAATCATTTTGAGGAATTGGCACAGTTAATGCTTGATGAAACTAATAAGCTCCTGAAAGATCTTGATATATTTTATTCTCGTCGTTCTCCTTACAAAAATACATCTTCATGGCAACACAGCTTCTCATCCGAAAACGTATTTGTTTAGTAATTTGACTACTGTATGATCTCGTTTCTGAATTGCATTAGCTGGATCAATTGGCCTTTGTGAATGCCAGATTACTCAGAGTTTCTGTTTAGCTCTTAGGTTTTCTTTTGTAGACGCATGCTCTGAAGATTGTTGTTTTTCACACGGTCACTTCTCTTCTACATGTCAGTCAAAGTTTTTTCATTTTTTATTTTTCATTTTTTATTTTTTATTTTCTTGCTTAGAGATTGCGTGTTAGATACTTTTTACAAGCATCCAGGAAGCAAAAGGAATATCATCAACTTAGATTTTAGGATTTATCTGAAATACCCGGAATAGTTATAGCCAGGAACACTGTAGTATATGATTGTTCTAGTTTTGATTTAAGACTATGAAGGAGAAAACTTTATCATTTATTCTTTATTCTTTTCGTCTACTTATCAGAGTAATTGACATTTGAATCTGCTTCAGAATAGCTCAGAATAGCTCAGAATATATCATGATTAATTTCTTTTTAAGCTCTGGTCTTTTGTTTTTCTCTATTATATTTTGTAATATGAGTTTCACATATGAAGAATTTCTAACCTAGTTTTACTTACATGATGCAGGCAATACATGATATTTTGCATCATCGACATCACTTGGATGACGTAAGTATTACATGTTTTAGGTATGTTTTTTTGATTTGTATAATGTTGAATTATAAAAGCTTCTATTTTCTTCTTAATAGTTAAGTTGAACTTGTTTCCATTGATAGTATGATCACTTGGAGTTCCCTGGAGTTGTTCCTCGAAGTTTTATCGGTAGGCTTTGCTTGAGTTTATGTTAATTGTTTAGCTTATATAATTTAGTATCAGACTTTCTAGTAATTTTTTACTCTATAAAGTTTCTCTACTTCAATGCATGTTTGCGTTTTTTTTTTGGGCTACTTTGTCTTATTCTATTCAAGGTTTTTTTGGGTTAAATTTATTAAATTTTTTTTCCTCTGATTTAAAAATTTAAATAAATTATGTCACTAAATAACTTTTTTCTTCTAGGGGCATTGCTCGTGTCATTTTTGGCATCACCATTTATTTTGGTAGTAAAGTTGCTGCACTTGCCAAAGTTATATGGCCTTATTGCAGGTTAGTCATTTGTGCTATTAGTGGAATGAATAACACTTTTAGACTATCTAGTTTCAAGTTTACGTAATTTTTTTATTCATTGAATGGACATTTGGAAGTATGTTATTTTCAGAATCATGTAGTTAATAAATTTTTTATTGAGCTTAAGGAAAATTTAAAGGGACATTTTTGTAGTTATTGAAGGAATATTAAATAAGAAATGGGGCATTAAAAATTTGGAATTATGTTCAGTTGATATTTTCTTCATATTCTATACTTTTCGGATAGAGTGATCTTAAATGCGGATGACCGCATTTGATAACATTATATTATTAAAAAATATACAAATTTGATTAACTAACACATACTAAGTTTTGTTGTGTAGCTCGTGTGGCATTAGGTTTCATTGTACTATCTACCTTGCGATTTTTCCGCATTCAGGTATTTTTTTACTTGTTTCCTTATTTTTCTATTAGTCTTACATTTTTTTTTTCCTTTTGAACGGTAAGTATTTTTCTCTTTATTATGAATCCAACTTGAGCTGTGAGTATTGCTCGTCTTTGCAGGTTCGAGACAGGTTTGGTCATCAGGTAGAAGCTTTCTTTGTAATATTTACCTCACTGCAGTTTCACTTGCTGTTCTATGCTACCCGCCCACTTCCAAACGTGCTAGCACTATGCGTAGGTATAATTTGTTGAAGTCTGTTGAGAATGTAGAAGTATGGACGTAAATTGCTGCCTGGATAGTTTTGAATGGTAGGCTTAATTACTGGCATAGAAAAATAGGTGACTGTGCCTTGGATAAAGTAAAGAAGAAGGTGGCAACTTTGGTTACTGAAATGAAGGTCAATCCACTGTGAGGGAAAGTTTGAAAGAGAATGAAAATTAAATGACATATCTTTCATATAATCTGGCAATGGCATATCTTTCACATAATCTGGCGGCAATCGCACATCTGCTCTTTAAGAAACCCTTGGAACCAATTTGTTGTAATCAATCTATTTTCACTTCTGTTTTTCTACCATTAAAATCTAGCAATAACTAAATATGGATGTATCTGTAACTATGAGCAGACCTAATTTCTGTCCTCTTCATGCGTGAAATGCACCCCCTCTTCTATTCACTCAAGACTATGAGCTTGTTAGTTTTTCTTTTTTAACTGTTTAGATACTAGCTGTTTACATTAAGATATCATAAGGATATCAATGACTAACTCACTTAAATTCTCAATAATTTTTGCAGTTAATCTTGGGTACGGATATTGGTTTAAGGGACACTTTTACACCGCATTAAACTGTTTGGTATGTTCTTTAATGCTAAAGTTGAAGTTGGACTGTATCTCCAAAGCTTGTTTTTGGTGCTATTGATTATACTGCTGTTCTTGTTTATCTTAGATTGTTACCACTCTGATCTATACTCATTCCTACATTTTTCATAATTTAAACTGCAAAAATATCTATTGACCCTAAGACTTTGATGTTGATTCATTTTTTTATCCACTCAGGCTTCGTCTTTTCTAAAAGTTTTTAAATTTTTCCTCTGGTGATGTGCCTGTGAATTATAAGTGCGTAGGCATTTTATTATGAAAAGGGTCCTACATTGTCCAGTCTTTTGCTACATCTTAGTAATATCACCAGTAAGAATCTATTTTCTATTCCACTTGTTTTTTGGAATTGAGCATTTTGAACACAGTAATATTCTTGCACTATTTCTTTGTCTTATTAGTTTGCCATATTTTGAAATTCATTTGAATTTGATATTTTATTCTGTAATTTTGATGTAATTTGCTTTGTGCTTACTTTGTTTCTCACAGATTGCGTACATATTCATTTAGTACTTTGATAGATTTGTCTTACAAATTTATCATGGATATAATTTTTGGATTTGTGGAAATATTCTCACTTCTGCTTTCAATAATCAGATTTTTGCTACTTTCGTCTTTAGATGTGACATCTTGCTACTTCTTTGTCCTCTCTGCTTGGAATTTCTGCTGGTATGTGTATGTTTCACCATCTGCTTCCTCATATTTTATTTTCTATGATTTCTGCCACTGTTTTATGCTGGAATTTCTGTTTCTGAACTAGACTTTCTTCTATAATATTGGATTTAATAGTAATCTTGTGCGTAAGCATCGCATCTACTGTGGAAGTACAACATTTCTGGCCAAGCATGCCTTGGACAAACATTCATCTTTATTATAGAAGATTGCCAAAGAAAACTAAGAGCAACTAGCTTTAGCTGTTTATATTCTTCAGTTAACAATTATTATTCTTATTGTGATCATAGAAGTCTAAACGTAACTAGGGGAAATGCATTATAAAAAAATATAATAAAAAATAGCATATTCTAAAGAGCGTGCTTGAAAGTTAAAGACTTAGCATTAAGTAGGAAATAGTACTGCTGTGCTATACTTTGTTTCTAACTGTCCACCTCGACGTGCCAATAGCTGGCATTGAGAAGTTAAATGAAGGTACTACTTAAATCATGTTGACTACCACATGAAGGTGCAAGTAAAAATGATCACAATAAGAGAATATGCATAATATTGATTTCAGGAAATTTGGACCAATAAAACGTTATAAGAACTTATACATTGTATTATTAGCAGTGGTCAAATGTCTTAAAGCAGTTTCAAATTGTCTCCACAGACCAAATCAATATCATTATGGGAGGCATTGAAACGATGCATAATTGTTTCTCTATTATGTGTAGGTACGTGAATAGTTGTAGTTGTTCTTCAGTATGTGTATTGTGATCCTTATCCTTTCATCTATGCAATATCATACATGCATTCTCTTTGACATTCTGTTTTCTTAATCAATCAATGCAGGTCTTACCGTGTTAATTGATTCGATAATGTGGAAGAAGATACTTTGGCCTGAATTTCAAGTTTTCTGGTTCAACTCTGTTCTTAATCGAAGTTCAGAATGGGGTGTATCCAACCGATATTTTTCTTCCTTTTTTTTTTTTTAATGAAAAACATCTGTGATGACCAAACATTCTAAAAGTATTATCAATGCAAAATGAAATGGAGAAGTGGAATAAAATCTCAATAAGTTGCAATGTTGTTTTGAATTATGAATAAAATCAGTTAATGCTGTTTTGATTCCATGATACAACTGACAAAAAAAATTCTGTAAATCATATATTAACAATTGAATTGAACTGTTGACGTTCCTTCTTAATTACTCATTGTTAGACACATCCTTTCCACTGGTATTTCACTTCAGCACTTCCCAGGTTATTACTTGCTGCCTATCCTCTTTTTGCGGTGAGTATTCAGATGTTATCTGAATTTTATTATCAAATTATTATTATTTTCTGTGTTTCTTTATTGCATGCTTCTTGAATAATTAGTTGCAGTTTACTCTTGAAAGCATTCTTCATTCGTGTGGCTGAAGATATTGAGTTTCCTTGTTTTTTTTAGGCTTCTAGTATTGTCACTTTCTAACTTGATGAGTCACTTTTGTGCAGTTGGGAGTCTTGCTTGAAAAGAGACTTTTACCCGTCATTCTTCCTGTTTTTTGCTTCATTTTACTGTACTCTAAGCTTCCCCACAAGGTATTAAAGAGACCGTGAACTTCAGCAGGTTGTGTGCTACTTGTTAGACATGAGTAATTTTGTTGAATTCTCTTATGCAGGAGCTCCGTTTTATAATTCCATCAGTTCCAATCTTCAATGTATCTGCATCAGTTGCAGCAAATAGGATGTATGTTATGTCGTTTATCCTCGTCAACATACTGCATTGAATCTTTTGAAGAAATAAGTATTAAATGAGAATTTGCCGCTTATTATTTATGCTGTTTTGTTTATAATTTTCACATCTTTCCTTACAAAACTTTGTAATATCTTCAACCGAGATTGACTTTAAACTGAAATAAAAAAAATACAATTTTTGCCACCTCAATGAACTTTTCAAATAGTCAGATCTCTGGTAATCAAAGCAAGCTATAAGTTTTACATATTTTTTATTTGGAGTTGTAGATCTTCTTGCTGTAGTTTATTTTAGAGTATTCTGATAGGGTAGAAGAACGGTAAAATAGATAATTAGCAATAACACAGAAGCAAAACACAGAAAACAACGAGAACACATCACAAATCTGACTATCCACGGATTTGGATCCAGCCTTCCGGCGGGTTTACACAAAATTCTCAATACCCTTCTCTTTCCTCCAAAACTAACTTGTGCTCCCTACCTATGATCCCCCTAGAATCAACGCCAACCCTACATTCTCCTCCCACCAAGAGTGTCCCCCACGCAAAAACATACAATCAAAACTACCCTTGACAGTGACCATTTGATTTCTTCCTACGACTGTAATATTTCCCAAACTTCCTCTCTGCATCATATTCTTTTATTTACCTTGAAATACTTTTATTTGTTCCTTACATATTCTTGTTCTTTCATAATAATTATGATTTTTGCTGCTAATTGTCACAGATACAACAATAGGAGGAAGCCTTTATGGAAGTTACTATACCTTGCTCTAATGGGATTAATGTTGATTAGGTTGGTTATCTTTCTGATCTTTTTGATTCTCATATGATGATTGATTTCACCTTATTTAACGCGTTATCTACTTTGTAGTTTAGGGTGTAGTATCATCACCTTCATGGCATCATATGAGAATTATCCAAGTGGTTATGCGTTAAAGGAGTTGCATCAAACTGGTCAGTCTCTCTGGTTCTCTAATAGACATCTTCACCTCATGTTTCAAATCAAATACTTGGTCCGTGTTTGATGGAAGGACATCATTATGATGATTTTCCATGTCCCAGGCTTGAAAATCTGCTAATCTGAAGCTCTTAAACGCCAAGTTCTTTTTGTTCTTTAGCCCTATTCTTTTACATGTGGTCCTTGTTAAGTTCATGTCGTTATTTTTCTGGTAAATGGTGTAATTTATGTCTAGCAACCTTGATCAGTTTACCAACTTTAAACCTGACAGTGTTATCACCTTCAGGGCAATACTTGATAATTATAACAAATTGGGTTTTTCATCTTTATCAAGATTCACGGGAATATTGAGATTTCCCCAAATACTCGTTATCTGGTCCTGTGCAGTGCTCTTCCTCGATGTTCTAATTATGTTGCATTAGTAAGATACTGAGCCTCAACTTGTTGACAGGCTATCTTGCTAACAGTACAAATGAACGTTGGGTTCACATTGATCCTTTCTCAGCCATGAATGGAATTTCACGCTTTTGTGAAGATAATTTGCCGTGGAGGTATTGATTTAGAGCAGTTAACTCTTGGTGATAGTGTTTTCCATCTTGAAAAACTTGTTTTACCCTTATTGTAAGAGAAGTACAGTGCAATGGGATGGGAACATAAGCAAGGAAACTTTTTTGTAGACATCTAGTTGGGTTCTTTTATCATAATACCATATGTTTATCTATGTATTTCTATAGAAATTGTAATTGTAAACGCTGGGTGCATTAGAAATTCGGAAATGGTTGCATATTGTGACATTTTATCGGCGGAATCAGTTCTTATTGCGGTTACATAACTTTGCCTTAAACCAGTGTATTGCTAGCAATAACGAACTTTGGGTCTTGTACATCGATGAGTGACAAATATTATAACAAAAAAGGATACTATCTCATTATGGCTAAACTTGAAGGTTCATGTTGTCATAGAATTACATTTCGGGTTGTTAATTCAGTGTCTACTTTTGATCAAGAATGCATGCAATTTCAGCCAAAAAGAACCTTTTTTAGAGTTCCTAAAATAAACAAGTCAATCATTGATGGAATGTTAGAGTTGAAGCTTTATTACATGTTATGTGCTTATGACAATTTTTATACCATTCTTTCATCGATTACACTAATGTATCAAATGCAGGTATTCTAAAGAAGAAAATATTCCTCTTGAAGAGTTACGTCTGAAAAATTTCACCTATCTTATCAAGTGAGTTTCTCCGGTTTTTTTATTTTTTATTTTTATCGTCTTATCTTTTCTTAAAATGTCTTCAATGAAGATATTTCGGTACAGTCGCCACCAAATTTAGTTTCTCTATTTGAAAAATTAGTTAAACTTCAAAAGCATTTACCTTTTGCGAGGGAAATTTACTGTACATCTTGTATCTGTCATAATAGAAAAGCTTTCAATTCCCATGTTGTTTACTATAAGCCACCAAAAGGGTGATCTTAGAGGAAAGGTAATCCTTTATAGGTCTAAACACTGGAATTCATGGTCTTCTGTGCAATCCATCATTTCTATACTGATAGTTTGGATGTAAAAACATATGCCATATGCTTAAGACTAACAGTAAAGACCTCCATTAGTCTCATGCTTGATTTTACATGTGACAGTGAACATCCTCGTGTTGATGGATTCAAATGTCTCTTTGCTTCAAGCGGGTTCTCCAGGATTCGGCTTCAAGCTCGAATTCCTCCCATTCAACTGGTGAGCATCCACCATCCATTTAAATGTTGGAATGAATATAAATCTCATCAACTTGTGCAAAACCTTATTTATTTCATTTATTGCAGCTCAAAGAGCCCAAAGTATATGTTCATGGAAATTCCAAGATGATGGATATTTTTGAAAAAGATTGGCCCGGATGCTTCCATAGCTAAACACTTTCTAATATCCATAAGGGTGGCTCAGAAGTTTCCAAGTATGGCCTCTGTACATTAATTTTAATCGAATTTCATATGCTTTCTAGAGGAACGAAGTGGTGAAAAGCTCTTAATTTATAAGATTAGTCTCTTTATAAACAAGTAATGTTTAAGCTAGGAAATGGTATGAACAGAACATCCAAACTACAAATTCTTCTTCAAGCCAGTGCTTGAGAAGTCAAACACCGATTCAACCCCGACGACTAACAGTAATTTTTGTTCTAGTTGATTACATTATACGCACAACCAATAGTAATTTTTAAAATGTTATAATAATAAAATTGATTTTTTTTTTTATTCTAACTATCTAAATATACGTTTACATTAGTTGTATTGATTATTATTTCACATGTCAGAATCATGTTTAGAGAGTAGATTAAGATAATAAACATAACATTATTCTATTTAGAAACAATGCTATATTGTCCTTTTTTTAGTTTTAGATCTAGTAGTAATTAAAATGGTAAAAAGTAGTGTTTTCCAAAAGAAGTTAAACAACTACAAGCATGATGTTCCCAATCTTATAGTTAGTTCAATTCGAATGAGTTGGTAGAAGTAGATGATGTTCGCAATCTTATACGTAGTTCATTTCTAATGTGTAGGTAGACGTAGATTATTGTGGACGTAGATTATTCATCATTAAATCTTTTTACAGTAAAAATTTTTTTCGCCAGTTTATACATTTCAATTAGCAGGAGGGAAGAATCGGATCAAATTGGCGGGATCGAATTGATGATCATGGTTCAATTTTGATGCGTTTATACGCGGTCCTTAGTTTTGGTCTTAGAAGGAATTGATTACCACAGTTTAAGTGAAACTGAATTGAACCAAAATAGTCCATTAAAATTAAAATCTTAGTCCCACACAAATCATTAATCCAAAATGTTTTCATTTTGAAATTAACTTTCGATAAATTAGAACTCTGGCGACAAGTTTTCGCAGATCATAATCGAATTGATAAAAAAATCGAACTGAACCAAATTTTAATATTTGTATCAAATTGTTATATGAAAAAATTACAAATGATATAAATTGCTCAAAATTGTGTTTAAACACCAAATTTAGTTGAAATTAAAATAAAATTGAGTTTAAACTTAAAAAATCAAAAGTCAAACCATGCAAAATCAAAAAAATTGGTTCAATTCAAGTTTGACTTCGAAAATCAATCGGTTCAGTTTCGATTTCAATAAATTTGAAATTGAATCAGAAGTGGAATCGAATTGCATTAAACCACCCGGATAGAAAGACGAGAGCATTTTTAACACTAATTTCTTAATATTTTTTTACTTAAAAGAAATATAAAGTTAGCCTAATGAATTAATGAATGATATATAATTAAAAAAAATCATACATTTAAAAATTTTATATTATTATTTAACTAATGAGAAGATTAAAAAATGTAAATTAAAAATATTATTATAATTACAACAATTTAATTTTATGCTTTGACATGTCATCAAATTGTTAAAAAATTATATATGATATATACTAATTATAAATAATAAATAGAGATTAGAATATAGAATTATGATAAGTATAATGGGAAGGAATTTTAACTTTTGAAAAAAAAGGGAGGAAAATGTAGAAAAAATAATGAAAGCGATCCGCCATAATCGACCTGCTTCCGTCTTCCTGGAATCATCAGACCCTCTGTCAATCCTCGACTCTTCTCCATCGGCTTGATTATCTGACACCCACGCACACACACTCTTTCTGTCTGAAGTGAGAATGGCGGAATTTTTGGATTTAGAAGCTCAAGACGGAGTTCGAATGCCATGGAATGTGGTGCCTGGAACGAAGCAAGAAGCGACCAACTGCTTCGTGCCAGTTTCTGCCTTGTATACTCCGATCAAGGCGTTTCCGAACATGCCGGTACTGCCTTACGCCCCTCTCCGCTGCCGCACCTGCCGCTCCATTCTCAATCCATTTGCTACGGTTGATTACGCTGCAATGATCTGGATCTGTCCTTTTTGCTTTCAGAGAAATCATTTTCCTCCTCAGTACGCTTCCATTTCTGATGTCAACCTCCCCGCGGAGTTGTATTCTCAGTACACCACGATCGAGTATGAGTCTCCTGGAGAAAGTGCCTCCTCCATGCCCCCTGTTTTCATGTTCGTCCTTGATACCTGCATAATCGAAGAGGAAATGGCGTTTCTCAAGTCCGCTCTGTGTCAGGCGATCGATTTGTTGCCTGATAATTCTCTCGTTGGACTTGTTACTTATGGAACTTTTGTTCACGTTCACGAATTAGGATTCGGTCAAATTCAGAAGACTTACGTGTTTAAGGGCTCTAAAGAAGTGTCTAAAGATCAGCTTTTAGAACAAATGAGCTTTTTCGTCAAGAAGCCTAAACCTCCTACAGGTGTGGTTGCAGGTGTTAGGGATGGGCTTTCGACTGAGAGCATTTCTCGCTTCCTATTACTGAAATCTGAATGCGAGTTTGCTCTGAATTCGGTATGTACGTGTATATGATGTATATGATGATCATTAGAATTATTGTCATTTGAACATGGGTCGTATGTGAGTTGAATATGTTTTTGTTAAATGAGTAGGTTTTGGAGGAGTTGCAGAAAGATCCTTGGGCTGTGCCAGCAGATCAACGAGCCTCGAGGTGCACTAGTACTGCATTGAGCATAGCTGCCAGTCTGCTTGGAGCATGTGTTCCTGGTTCTGGAGCCAGAATCATGGCGTTTGTTGGTGGGCCGCCAACTGAAGGGCTGGGTGCTGTTAGTAGTTTTCTTGATTACTTATAGTTGATTATCTTATTTTAATTGTTCTGGCGCTGCTTCATATGTATGAATATCTGAGGACGAATGCTGTACAGAAAGTTCGATATTCCCATGTACGGAGATGTCTTTATTTCTTTTATCCACGTCTTAGAGTTCATATATTGATATAAAGAATATATGCTGAACAAACAGAAAATGGTTATTCCAAAACTTGAACTTGGAAAAAGGAATGACTAAGAAAACCGATACAAGAACACCTAAGTGTTGTAAGTGCTTCTAGCAACAAAGTTTTGTTTTCTTAAATCAATTCAACAACAGCAACTCAAATATGGAACTTTTTAGCAAACAAAGTGAGAAGAAATTCATATTCAAGTCATGTTTTCTAGATTAAGTGGGATGAGAAATGCTCTCATTCAAAACACTATTTTCTTTTTCTTTTTGCTTACTGTCCATAGTTAACTTCCAGTCAAAAGAATTCTGTCTTCACTCCCATTTTTCTGCTACTTTCTCTTAATCAATTGGTACGCACTCAACAAAAGAATAGATTCGTTGTTTTCTATTTGTAGGTATTGTCAGTTATCATTTATTGATTATTTCTTACCAATTCTGTTGTAGATTGTCTCAAAAAATCTATCAGAACCTATTCGGTCTCATAAAGACTTGGATAAAGATTCTGCTCCTAATTACCATAAAGCGATAAAGTTTTATGAGGGACTTGCAAAGCAACTTGTACATCAAGGGCATGTACTTGACCTTTTCGCTTGTGCACTTGACCAGGTACCGTTAAATCCTAAACTTATATGTGAGACAGGTTTACAGTTAATTTTTCTTTTATGAATGATTTATTATAAAATTTACGTATTTTTCTTCTAATATAAGCACTTGCTAATGTCTCAAGAGTCAGTATTAGAATTACAAACCAAAAAAGTGACGTGGATGATTTCAGTTATGTTACATCATTGAATTATACTTTGACACAGTTAATTAGGCTTTGTTTTCTGTTTTTTTAAGCTTTTCTGCCCATTCTCCAATTTGTAAATATTTCTTGTGATAAAAAACTACCTTGTATAAGAAAAAATTGTTATTCTTTATGGGATACATGGGGACTGCCCTGCTGCTTCTGTCTTCTTTCACTTCCGTTCTACATTTTTCCGGTCTAGATGTTACGATTCTGTTAATGTTACTTTTAGCATGCAGTTATTTATGAATATTTTTAGATGTTTTAGAGGGCACTCATGCTGTTATGTTGAAAAAAGTGTCTAATTGGATTGCCTTTCATATCTGAAAAAGTTCTGAAGTTGTGATAGGGTGGAATGGTCAATTGTGTGTTGTCTGTCCTCTGGGTGCTGCAGGTTACGATTATTGCCTGTTTCTTAGAGATTCAGCAGACTTTTTATTTGTATCATTTTTGTGCAAGTCAATGGATGAAAATGATATATCTACAAGCCTGTTTGACACATATACAAAGTAGTTCTAGTGGAAGATTAGGTAAGGATAACACAACTTCATATTGATTGAACCATGCAAATCTATGTGTTATTAAGTCCTTGCTTGTATTTGACTGTGACTATTCCTAACGACTGCTATTTTAGCCAAATGATATTGACAGTGGATTATGCACTTATTTGGTTATTTGGATCTGTTGGGTTTGTGTGAAGTAAAAAGACGTTTCTGGATTCTGGCATCTTGCTTCTGCAATTTCTTCCTTTTCCAATCTATATTTCCCCATTTGATTATTGTCTCTTGCATTTGTAGTAAATTGTGAGATGAGTATTGTTTTCTCTCCAGGTAGGGGTTGCTGAAATTAAAGTTGCAGTTGAGAAGAGTGGTGGTTTTGTTGTCCTAGCAGAAAGTTTTGGACATTTGGTTTTCAAGGATTCACTTAAACGTGTTTTCAAGTCGGATGATTATGATCTGGGGCTATCATCTAAGTAAGCGTCCTGATCAATATTTTATCATGCATACTTTCCGTTTTTAGTTAAATGTTTCCAATGGTCGTGTTTTCAAACAAGATTTTTCTGTCTCACTTCACATGCACTCGAACGGAAATAGAAAACATTTCGTTACTAGATCAGTTGGAAACTGTACCTTACAAATACTACACATCCACCCAACGGCCTCTTTTCTTATAGGAGCAATTTATTAGTGGCATAATATTTCTCCACTTTACTTGTTTGAACTGAGATCTCTCTCTGTATTTCATTAAGATCTTCAGTTAATGATGGTGATGCTATTTTAACAGTGGTATTTGGAGCTGACAGGCTTTTGAACTGTCAAATATTTTGCTTTCTATTGGCACAGATAGTTATCTCCCTTGCTTTCATCTTTCCTTTTAGAATCCTCTGTTTGGTAATGGGGGAGGATGTATCTCAAAATTGACAAGGATCTCGTTTAAGAATTGGGGCATTGATAAATTTTCTTTTTAATTTTCTACATTAATTATTTGGTGTGCTCGTGGAAGGTAATTGATCTTTGAGTGAAGACAGATGATTCTTCTGGTACTTTTACTGTGCTTAATTTTTTCCTACTATTTTCTTTTAAAATTGTTTTTCTGTGAAATTGTGCTAAAGAGGAGAGAGAGCTATGAATGCACAGTCCACTAAGAAAAAGCCAAGTTGTTTGTGTTTTATGTCACTCATGTTGTAGTTTTACATTGATAATAACATGTGTCTCCCTTGGCATTCCTCATTTTTTCGAATTCATCTCAGTGGGATATTTGAAATTAACTGCTCAAAGGATATCAAAGTCCAGGGAGTTATTGGTCCATGTGCATCTCTTGAAAAGGTTCGACTAATGGTCTCTGATACTTTTTGACCTCTGTATTCACTTAATCGAGCTCCCTGTTGACTGTTTTTATTATTTATTGACCTTTTGCAGAAAGGTCCTTTGTGCTCTGACACTGTAGTCGGTCAAGGTGGTACAAGTGCATGGAAGATGTGTGGTCTTGACAAAGCAACATCTTTATGCCTAATATTTGAAATTGCTAAGAAAGAAAGTTCAGATTCAGCTGCCCAATTCACAAGCAATCAGTTTTATTTTCAATTTATGACGTAGTAAGGACCATTTCCTTTGCTCTATTGTTTACATATTTTCTCTATTTTCCTTGTGAAATGGAACGTTTCTAAATTCTACAAATGCCTGCTCCAGTTATCAGAATAACAGTGGTCAAATGAGACTGCGTGTTACAACCCTTTCAAGAAGATGGGTTGCTGGACCTGGGAGCATACAGGTTTCTTTTGCCATCCTTCTGTATGTGATGGATCACTTTAATTCACTGTAATGGCGTA
Source organism: Begonia peltatifolia (assembly GCA_022433055.1). NCBI lineage: Eukaryota > Viridiplantae > Streptophyta > Magnoliopsida > Cucurbitales > Begoniaceae > Begonia > Begonia peltatifolia. The sequence continues at coordinate 5,712,825 of CM039520.1, forward strand.
ATTGGTTTCTTTTGAACAAGTATATCATCCTCACACTTCAGCGATGATGTGACCATTTTAATGTTTTGATCTTGATGATGTTAATTAACGCATCACTAGAATCAAAGACTGATTTCTTATGCTATAACAGCTTCCCTGTTTAAAAGGTAAAGGATATAATAATAGGACCTGTATAGCATTCTAGATTTTTCTTAGTATGGTATCTCTGATGGATTACTACATAATTATTATTGCTCTGCATATTTATGGCCCTAATCAGATGATCTTTTAGTTTTTTTGATAAGACTAATCAGATGATCTTTTTGAAAAATGCTATTTTCATTTTAATCTTGTATTCTCTTTTGTTCTTTACTGTAATAATATACATTTATAGGTTTTGGAAACGTCTAACTAGCTCTTTCATTGTGTAAAAATTTGAATGAATACGTCTAGATATTACATGTTGCTGTAGAAAATATTGTTTGCTTGAGAATTCTTAAAAATTTCTTACTCGTTGTAAGAAAAAAATATCTTTTTTAAAATCCTTTATGCTATGTAGGAATTAATTGCTGGGTTTGACCAAGAAGCCGCTGCAGTGGTCATGGCACGATTAGTCTCTTTCAAAATGGAATCTGAGGTAATCTAGGTTGTAGAATATGGGATGCTTATTTTAATAAATGGAGCAATCGGTAGTAATATTTAATTATTAATCATATAGAATTTTTAGGGTTAGAGAAACTTTCTTCTTTGTTCAGACATGGTTATGAATTACTTTTGTATTCAGTGCCTGATGCGATTCTAAGTGACTATTGCATACCAGCTAGAAAAACTTTGCTTTTGTTTCACTTATGAAATCATTTTTTTATTATGACCACCTTAAAATTCCTGCTTATTCTATTATATTATGAACATCAAATTCCCTTCTATTATTTGATGGCCAAAAATAAAATAACCGAATTTAACCATGAACTTGAACTTAAAAGGTGGTAACTTTATCTTCTAGTCACAACTCTTCATAAGAGATTATTCTCTGAGTTCTTTTGAATACTACATCAAGACAGAATTCTCAGAAGCTTATTTGATGATTACCACTTGGGGTAGGGGTCTTTGCCTGAAAATAGTCTTTGCTTAAGCGAGAGTTTTCTGTTTTGATATCATAATATAAATATATCTTGCAAATAATAATTCAATGGAAGAATATTCTCGCACAATTATTGATACTGAATATCAAACCAACATATCTTTCTTTTTGCACCTATTGGCATTGCACTATGATCATTTCGGGCTGTACTATCTCATATTTTTATGCCTTTTCTCAAATTTTCTTTTGGTTATACTTGTTTATATATCTGGTTTTAAAAAGTGCATTTTTTTTTTTGTATTTAGGCTGAGTTTGACCCCATAAGATGGTTGGATAAAGCATTGATTCATATGTGCTCTCATTTTGGAGATTACCGAAAGGATAACCCATCTTCATTCAGTTTATCTTCTCAGTTTTCAATATTCCCTCAATTTATGTTCCACTTACGCCGATCTCAATTTGTGCAGGTATTCAAGTGATCATTTATCATACATTTCATTCGATTGTTGATATTCCACTTTAAAATACTTTCCTAATCATTTTTCTTTGGAAGAAAATGTGGATTCATTTGCTAGAAAATTCTGTTACAGGTTTTCAATAACAGCCCGGATGAGACAGCATATTTCAGAATGGTTTTAAACAGGGAAAATGTGACCAATTCAGTTGTAATGATCCAGCCATCATTGATATCTTATACTTTTCATTCAGGCCCTGAACCAGCTCTTCTTGACGTAGCTGCCATTGCAGCTGACAGAATTCTTCTCTTGGATGCTTATTTCACTGTTGTTATTTTTCATGGTGCAACTATTGCGCAGTGGCGGAAAGCTGGTTACCAGAATCTGACTGAGCATCAAGTATCTTTCCTTTCCCCCCCTACTTTCTTACTAATAGAATTCAGGAAAGGCCTTGAAATTCGCGGTCTCCAATAGGAAAATGCAAGTCCTTCAGGTTAAGGGTGGAGATGAAACTTATTTCGTACAATAAATTGGAGGGCAGGGGCTTTAAAACCAGTTATGATATAGAATCAATTTCTTCAAATAGTGGATCTTCTGGTTCTAAATTTATTTTTGGATACTCCAGTCTTCCTGGTCGAAATCAACAGGAAAGATTTCTTGGGATTTTATTTTGGGATGTTTCTCTATCTAGTCTTTAATCCTAGATTGTTACACAAGAATAAATTGCTGAACCTTTTGAGTTCGCCAAGGATCGACCGATGTAGAACCATTCCTCTTATCATTTACTTCTCATTATCATCTAATACGATTCTGTCTCACTTAACACAATCTTTGTAGGCTTTTGCTCTGTTGCTTCAAGCACCTCACGACGAGGCTGATGCAATTGTTAAGGAAAGGTTTCCAGTACCTCGATTGGTAATATGTGATCAACATGGCTCACAGGTAAAAAAAATCAAACCTTTTTAGTTTTCCATTAAAATTAACGGTATCTTCATACATTATAGCTAGGGCAGTGTGTGTCGTGTAGAATGATATGTCCATACATCTCAGCCAGTCGGTAAATCATGTTTTGGTGGTGTCAGGACTTTTGTTAGACTTGTTACTGGGGGTAAGGTAATGTATAATAAATAGAACATCATTGCTAGTCGTTTGGGTGGTATCAGGTCTGGAATGCCCTTCTGTAGCTCGCTTATTTCTGTGGAATTCTACTTAAATAATGCTTTATTTAGTCTTAGTTACGTCTTTATATCTTTGCTTGAATTAGTGTGTGGATTGTTATCATGTGATTTTACATTGTCATTATTAAGGTGTCTGATTGGTTCGTCCATTTCCTTTACAAACATTGATCCAATTTAGAGGGAAACGCCATTGTTTGAAACCTCTCCCTCTGTGCATTCCTTTTCTGAATAATAGGAGGAAAATGAATATTCTCGGAGCATAATTATGTGCATAAATCTATTAACTTTTTGGGAGTCAAATAATCTCATCACACCATCTTTTTCAGTGTTGACAATGCTGTTTGATTTGCAGGCTCGATTTCTGCTGGCGAAGTTAAATCCGTCGGCTACATATAATTCAAATGCTGCTCTTCCAGGCGGAGATGTCATCTTCACCGATGATGTTAGCTTTGAAGTGTTCTTGGACCATCTTCAGAGATTAGCAGTTCAATAGAAAGATAAGTGAGATTTACCCATTTTTGTAACTTTCCTTTTTTTTATTTTTTTTATTTTTATTTTATTTTGTACAGAGCTTCCAACCTTTTTGTAGTGACAATATGATATTTGGACGAGATATCATAAACTAGAATAAAATAAAGGTTTTTCTTATTAATTGGTTGGAAATGAACGAAGAAAATAGTCAGTGGTTTAAATATCGAATAATTTTGAGACTTTATTTGAAATCCATAGAGAAGATTGTTACTTTAATAAGTACTCTTTTATTTTAGGCTGAAACTTTGAAGATTGTTTGATGAAATTCAACATATTCTACCCGGCCCTCCCACGTATAATCCATGTTGAAAATCCTCGTTTCCATCATCGTCACCGTGGCATTTGGGATGGTCGATAGAAATTTCTCCGCTCAATTTTTGGATTCCGTTGGATCCGCAGTCAGGGAAAATTCTCGTCACCCATGTAAAAGGAAACTCTTAAATACCAAAATGAAATACAGTTGCACCTCTCTCAAAATACGTATGAGTTGCCCTATATCCTGTCATAAAATAAATACTTATAAGAGCGTTAATAATTCAAATTTACACAATCTTATTTTATTTTTATCCCCTACCGAATTAACTTCTAATTTACTTGAAACACGTAATAATAATAATTTTCGAATGCAAGTCCATCGTGAATAGATATGATAGAAAATGGCGCTCCAACGATAGATGTCTTGATACGGTGTGATGATATTAATTTATATATTTCTTAATATGTCATCTAATATCATCACACCGTATCAAGTTTTTGAAATTGTTTGTTGTAGTTTCAAAGTTGTGAGATAAGACTTACTTGATAATGAAGATCATGTTGGGTAGGGTTGAACATGAGAGTCTTCCGATTTGGAATATAAGCATGAGGACATTTATCACTCAACTCCAAATTTATGGCTTTTTTTTATTTTTTTTTATGTTTCACTGTTCATTTTCTTTGGAATAACCTTGGGTTCCCTCTGGAAACAATTATGAGAAAAAAAACCGAATATAAAACGAACAAGCCCTTTTAGGTTGACGTACAAAAAAATACTCCAAACTTAGGAGGTATGAAAATCCGACTTCAAATTATTCTTTTACCCCTTCAAATTTTATGCGTTAGTAAATTAGAGTCTGGAGAGGGTCTGATTTGTTTACCCTTGAAAATTATAGATGTATTTATTAAAAAAGTAATATTGGATGTATTATCTTAAAAAATTTATTGATATGTCAAATAATTATTCATACAGATCGTGGTATCAATTATGCATACTTAAGTTCAGTTTTTTTTTTTTTTTTTTTTTTTCTAGTTTAGCCAAAACATTAGTAGAAATGAAAGATTAAAAATGATAAGTAGGCAATAAATTTGCATTTATTACGGGAAAGATGTGATTTTTGAGCCACGAATGATTGAAAGCTGGTTGCTTGTGGATGTCCACGCACTATGCAGTCACTATTATTTATCTGCAAAGATCAAACAAACACAAATCTAATGAGTAGTCCCGCTTAGTTTATATATTAAGGATTGTTTTATTGGGAAAATCAGATAGTGTGAAAGCATTTAGAGAGAGAGGGAGAAAAATACAAGTCACCAAGAGTTCTTCAATTTCGGGCAAAGATTTGTGTTTGAGGAGAGATATTTAGTTGTATCTTTGTGATGACTCGAATGTGTATATATGAGTACAATTGTGAGACAAACCATGGTACTTAAACTGAGTGTAAGCAAATCCCGAATTCGAGTATAGTTCAATATCGGGTCGTAAAAAAAAGGTTGTTACAATCTCGTATTGTTTGAGGAGATATATGGAAATAAAATATATATAAAGAAACTCTCATAAGATAGTAAAACACGTTTTGGAGCACAATTGACAACGGATTCCATAAGAACTCCGAAATTAAAAGTGTTCCGGTGAGAACAGTACCATATTGGGTGACCGACTGAGAAGTCGTCGCCAAACAAATTCGTGAGGGAAGATATTGGGTTACGACCCAATTTTCAGAGCACACAATATCTTAGTGGGAAAAATGATCGTTTTAATCTTTGTCTTGTTTAAAAATACTCTTGATAAAAGATATTTAGTTGTGTTAATGTACTTGTTTAAATTTGTCAAATTATAAAACACAACGACTCATATCTATTCTAAGAAAGGTTCATATTCTATATTTTTCTCAGCCGATAATTATTACTATATTTTTCAAGTAAATACAAATTTCGTTTTAATATATTTTACAAAATAAAATGAAGTAGATTTTATCTTTTATGCTCATTTAAAGCTAACAAGTATTTGCTTAACTTTTGGTCGTATTGGCCACAAGAACTCTTTAATCGTTTTGGAGAAGGCGCGTCTGAGGTTACATTTTGGTGGATCTGTAATGATGCAATCTACCGATAATTATCTTCTGATGAGCGATGACTCGTTGCTGAATGAAAACCCCTTTGATTCCACTTATTTTAGCAACGTTCATTATGTGAAAAAAATCAAATTACCTCATTCCTTTTTCTATTTTGAAAGCCAGACTCTACACCGACAATTATGCTTGTTATCAAGTGAAGTACGAGCATGAGAAATCGAAGGAACTTCGATACACTTTATATGTTGGAGGTCGTAGTGGATCGTGTGTAGCGATGATGTGTTTTTCAATTTCTTCTTATAAATAGAAATAATATACTTTGTTTGACGCTTAGCGTTTATATGCAATCACTACAACATAACTTATCAAACTATCTTTCTTCAATTTGTGCATGTTTTTGTGATATCAAAGTTCAATTTATTGTTTACCTTAGAATTGTAGACAATATGACAAGAAATAATTGATGTATGACACAAGTAAGAAAACAAACACGCGTGGCCAAACACTAACAAATCGAGCCAAAAACAAACACGCGTGGCCAAACACTAACAAATCGAGTCCATCGAAAATAAGTTGGCCCCGAATAATAACGTAAAAATTTGACTTAAAAAGATTTATTAATACAAAATTGACGAAGATTACGAGAGCTTGTAGTTGAATTTAACATCAATTAAATTTGTTACATTAATCTAAAACAAGCCAAGCAATAGAATCTATAATTAATATAAATATCAATTAACAAATACAATATAAACACTAGTCATCAACCACCAATTTTGTTTCGATGAATCCTTTCAGAGTAGTGATCTCAAGATAAGGTGATCGAAAGTTAATTGGAGAAGAACTTATCCTAAATGTCTTCATTGTTCCCTTGCGTACGAGCTTTTTGTCCTTGGAGATAAAAGAAGAATCAGAACCAGAGACAGAAAGAGATCTTCATCTGGGTTCTGCTGTTTTGGAACCGTAATTTGATTTGCAAAGGCGCCAAACCCAGTTCTCTGTTCTTCGTCTAGGCGAGTGCACTCAGTGAACGCTCTAAGAGAGAGAGAGAGAGAGAGAGAGACGAAAAAATCCAAGAATCATGGAGAATAAGATATTTTACGGTTAGAGATTCTGAATCTGATGAGCAGTGTGACGATGGTAGCGTTTCTTCCTCTTATTATGGCCGGAAAACAAATCATCATCCCCGCCGGAGCCACCGCCACCACTACCGCTACTACATTTTCTCCCTCTCTGACTTCTCACCACACAAAGAAGGAACATACATATTTGATTCAGTAGCTTCGTAGAGAGAGAGAGAGAGCCGAAGAGAGAAATTTGGTCTCCAACGATTCAAAACACAACACCCATGAGAAATCATACACCAGATTGAAATTCCGGAGTTCAAAACGAACGGCCCAGCCCAGATTGAGAACTCATACGTATCACTATCATTCAATTGAATTTAACAGTAACAACAAGAGTAGTCTTGACCACCCAATAATGAAGAACGCCAATAGTCTTGAAATTTGATTTATTATTAGTATTTAAGCATTGAATATTAATCATCTGCAAGCATGAAATGTCAATCATCTCCTAAATCACCACGATCAATACAATTAAAAATATGTGGGAGAAAAGCGAAAAAAAAAAATTCTCCCTTTTAAAAAATAAAAGATTGACATTAATCGATTGAGGGACGGCACATCATGTCACGACCCAAATAACCCAAAATCAAAATGCTTGACTTCGTGGCACATGGGACACAAATCTACACTTTTCCATTGTTGTGGCACTAGCTTGAGACAAACTTGATTTAACGGTCATACCTTCGAAGGCCGTCGATATTACTTGCGTGTTGGCCATACTAATTGTTGGGTGGATGGGCACTGCCACTATCCAAAGTGCGTCCACAATGGAAAAAGGAGCGACCAGACCCAAAAGTCAATCAAACCATCGAACCCTTTAAAAGAATAATTAAAAGAGTATCGAAAGTTTTAAATGAAAATCAAAATTCATGGCTCAAAACGTTTGATTATAAATTATCCAAACTAGAAGTTAACTTAACAAAGCAATAAGAAAAATAAGATGGGAGAGTTATATCTCATAAATGATGAGGTCTCAAAGAAAATTCGAAACAACTAAAATAAATATAATTGTCGAAGTCAATAGTGTGTCTGTTACAAATGGTCAGCGTGTTTATATCCTGAAAGTGAATGTTATAGGAGTAAGTCGATTGAATTCTATAGAGATTCAAATATTATAGGTAGAAAGTCTTATAAAAGTTAATAAGTGAGTATGTTATGAAATAAAATCATAAATCAAAACTGAAGGTCAAATGAAATAAAAAGGGGATTCAAAGATCATTAGTAGGACAAACATCTAAAACAACCCACTGCTATGTGGTAACAAAATAAGCCATTGTTATAAAGAATAAGACCTCAATGAAAGTAGTCACCTTTGGACTTTGAGCACATTATATCATAGACATATGCAATAACAAATGCGATACTAGGCGATCACGTTTAGGGTTTTGCGCTTGAGAACACGACTTAGGCTTATTACTCTATTTCACAAACAGACAAACAAACACTTCTCCTAACAGTCGAATGTGTGTAACAAAAGAAATATCTCCAAAAGAATTAATCAAACTCAGTTCATACAACTGGGTTGATCAATATCTCAAAAAATAAATATACATACTCAAATAAATCATGATAGTAAAAATATACAACTCATCTCAAAATAAATTTTATAAAATAATGTGTGCATTGTTGAATATAATGAATAAATCTCATATTTCGGTGACGTAACCACAAATAACAAGATCAAATGTCCAATATCTGGGATGTTTAAAAAAGTAAATTTTTGTAATCTAATAAAAAATTCCGACATTATTAGGCTTTCAATACCTTTAAAATGTTTGTTGTAACCCTGAGCACAAGATAGGAACCAACTCGAGAATTTCACCTAACAATCCCATGAAAAATCGGCTAAAAAATATGTCCATGTTGACCCAAAAACTATCTCATTGTCTAAGCTGGTCGATCAGAAATGTTGCCGCAATTCCTGGACGGAACACCTGCACTCAATGAAGAAGCTGAATCGTCTTAACGTCCGAACTAATGGTTCCGACTCGACCTGTCTATCCAGTGGTCTGCCCCAAAACTTGGAAAAACTCCTACTTTCCTCTAATCCTTTTGACTTTTTCCCCTATTATTCAACTTTCACATTTTGCTACAATATAAGGAGCCGCCCTCTCTTCAAATGGCAACCTCAACCAGTTAAAGAATTAATTTATTTATTTATGAAAAATTCCTAATTAAATAAAATAGTGGTTAACAGATCAATATGACCAATTCAACTTGGTTTCACCATTGATTGCTCCAATATCAAGTTTATGAAGCAAGTTTGAAACATCTCAATTGTTCTACTCTTCCATGGTCTCATTTGTGCTTGAAAAACCTAAAGAACCAATTAACATAATTTGGTATTTATTCGTCTAATGTACAAAAATTAATTGCTTAAAATGTGGATTAAAACCGACCCAAGAGGATTGATCCAAATTTAAACCCGAATTAACTTCAACAACATCAAGATTTAATCCAACCCATTAGGAGAGTATAGCCTCACCATTCACACATTGGCATATTAAAAGAGGAGAAGATTTTATTGATGGCTAATAATATATTAAAGACATATTAGTTTTAACATCGGCCACCCGGTCCTCCAAAATACAATGCACGTTGAAATTGCGGGGTTCCATTCTCTTCGTAGGACAATAAATAGCAACGGGGATTATCAGTATATACTATGGCACTCGAAGGTTGAGGAGAAATAAGGTCATTTGTTTTATTAGCATAACGGATTAGTCTAAAATAACTAGAATCTACGGGATTCCCATCGGGAAAATTTCCATCTCCCATCATAGGAAAATCTCGTCCACTTTGAGTCATAGTTGATCCACCGAAATGTAATATAGTTGCTCCTTGCCTTAAACGGGGAACAATTTCTTTAGGCCAGTATCCAACTGGTTGCGCATATCTATCGTTAGCCGTCATCAACCACCAATCTTGACTCGGTGGATCCTTTCAAAGGGAAAAAAAAAAACTCGAAACTTAATTTTCAAAATTATGATACAATTAAAGGCATGGTTAATTCTTTTTTCAATTTTAAATAATTATTTTATTTACCTGATAAATGTAAAAATATTGGTCAAATCTATTTTTTCCATGATTAGAGATATTGAGAAAAGGTGATCCAAGAACAATGGTCCGATCAACTTGTACGAAACCTGGACACTGAATGTCGTAACATCCTGTTTTATGATAACCATCTCCCTGTAAATAGTTATTGATTAATTATTTTTCTTTCACAAAAATGTACATTTTAGTTTATTCTCTACAAAAATGGGCAAAGACTTACCGTCCAATATATTGAATAACGTGTTTGAGAGTCACCATAAACCTCTGGATAAACCTGACATGTATAAAGTACATAAAATATGTTCTCAAAGTAAGATATATTAAAGAACAAACGTTCTATTTACCATCCATCCAGCTTTGAGGAAATTTTTTCGGTCCGAAAGATCGGAGCCAATCCATATGCTTGCACCACTGTTTTGACCTTTGTCCACTTTCGGATTGTTCAAACTAATGTAAGTCAACGCTCCGTGGAAGTTCTCGCCTTGGGGATGAATTAATTTAAGAATGGCAAACTAACAGGAAGAAAAGATTTGGAGTTAATTCTTGTTATATTTTCTAATGTTAACAGTGTTAATTAGTGTTTCAAATTGAAAAATATAGTATGGGACATTAGTACATGTGTTCTACTATAGTTCGTGTATTAGTTAAACGACTTACTCGATAAATACGATCATTTTGGTCAGCGTTGATGTCCATCGCATGAAATTCTTTTTTTGTTGTCCGACGTATCGGAATGGTGTTTATAGGACACGAGACTTCATTTGAGACAAAGCTCGAGGGCTCCATCTCCGACCTTTCAGGCAAAGGTTTAATGTCCAATTGCTTTGGAGCAACAACAGGTTTCCACTGCAAAAACAAATATTTTCACAAGTAAAACATTAAATAATAGAGAACAATTTCAGTTACTTCATGCGATGATCAAAATAAGAATTGTAGCAGACAACATAAGATTGTCGTCGGTAAGTTACCTGGAGAACATGATTTTTCAGTAAAGGATGGTCAAAAGCTGGCTGCTTGTAAACGTCAACACAGTCTACTGTGTCACCATATGTTGTCTGCAAATATCAACGAACATTTGGATAACCGAATGAGCTCTCAGTTTTAGTCCTTCCAATCTACTAACGTAACTTTGATTATAGGATTACGAGAAAATTACTCTTTCAAAGACATAGTTTTTGTATCGAAAGCGCTATAAGACTAAGTTCGATCTATCCGGTTTGATTACCCAAATTAAGTTTTTGGATTCTTCGAGTTTCGGGCTAAAATAATCGACAAATAAACCGACTGAAACCCTAGAGGATGGTGTTTTCTTCAAATCTTTCATAGATAACTAGACTGCTGAGGGTTTAGCTAAAAAAACCCTATTTATTTTCAAAGTTTTTGTGGGAATTTGTGTAAAAGGATGGAGAAGAACTTACCCTAAACGTCTTCACCGTTCCACTACGTACGAGCTGTTTGTCTTTGGAGATAAAAGAACCAGAATCAGAACCGCCATTGATGCAAAGGATGAAACCCAAGGTTAGGGCTACCACAAAAAAGGGATGCCTCGTCCACATGACTGCAAATTCAATTGTCAGTTGCTTCATTCATAATATATACATAATCTGACTGCCTTTCATGGTGTTTATCGTCAGATTTCAAGCGTCTAAATATGGTTGTATTTTATATAAGGAAGGCAAGTCATTGATTTTGGCTGCATTGCCCATGTTTCTCTTTGCTGCAGTGTGATTGGCGATTCAAACAGTAAGACCAGGGACGTTCCGCCTCGGTTCACTGTCAGAACAAGCGAGAGTCATTTTACAGAGAGAGAGAGAGAGAGAGGGTCAATTTTGGTTCTTGAAAAATTGTTTAAAGTGTCAGTTCGGTTTCCTCTACTTCGAGTTTACATGATTCAAACTGTTAATTTTAATTTTCTTAAAAAAAAAAAGCTAAATTAAGATTCTATATCGCGAAGAACTGAATTGATCCGAGCAAAGATATCTGATTTGATTATTTGGATGAGTTGGCTTGTATTGGGTTATATGTATGTTGCATGTTTCCCCTCGGGTATGGTAACACGGACATTGAGTCCATTAGATAATGCAAAATTACAAACTATACACGTGCGTGTTATATTTTTGTAATCATATGGTTATTGTCAATTGTGAAAATACGCATTAAATAAGACGAAAAAATGAATTATGATATTAAGTTTGCTAATAATTGCCCGGTTAAATTTGAAATGTTTTTTTTTATTTTTTTCAATTTAAACTCGATTTTGCGTCGATTCTGTCCGATTTTAACTTGATTTGGAGTCAAGTTTTGATCGATTTAATTTTATAATTTGTAATTTTTAACAAAAACTTTGATTATCTAAATGTTATACATTCGGTTCGATTTGATAGGTTTTTAGGGACGATAGAGGGAGAACAAGGGATTTTAGCCCCAAATTCCAGAACTTGTTGTATACGAAGTTATTGATCAACTCTTTCAACAGGGTGACAATGGTGGAGAGGTTCTTCTCAGTTAAGCAAAACGAGCGGCAAAACCGCCATTCCAACCCAATTCTGCTTCTCTCTGGACCTCCTTCCTGGTATTACTTCAACCCAATTCTGCTTCTCTCTCCTTTCTACTGCTTTTTCCATTCTCCTTCATTTTTTTCAACTACTGTGGCAGCGGGAAGACCTCCTTACTTTTCCAGTTCGCTTTCAACTCAGCCCTCGAAGGAAATGTGGTCTTCATTTGCAACCGATTAAGACTGGAGAAGAAACCCCCTTTTCTCTCTCAGGCATCTCTCTTTTTTCTCTCTCTCTCTCTCTTAATTTTCTTTCTCTTTTTCAGTTTGGGTTTTCGTTGCTAGGGAGTTGATTCCACCAGTGATCCCCTTAAGCGCATAAGAATGAAGTAATTGTCATTTTTCTTGTCCCAGATTTTAATATCGACCAGAACCGCATTCTGTTTCCATTTATTAAAGAAATTTTCCATTTCCGTTCTCAAGGTATGTCGATAGCGACGAAGGAATTAAGAAATTCTTTGCTGCATTTCACCTCCTCAAAACTTTTCCTGCTGCTGTAATTATTGATGATTTTGGTGATTTTTTCGACGAAAGGTTTCTTTCCTATTTGCCAAATCCTTTTTCCCCCATAAACTATGAATCCCTTAATTTCTGAACCATTGTTTTCTTTGTTAAGGATCTGCCAAGAGAAATATAGTAATCCTCGTGGAAGAGACTTGGCAATAACTCGGACCCTTGCTTTATGTCACAATGCTATAAATTATGCCAGGTGAGTGATCTACATTTTCTTTGTTGATAACCTTGCCTGTCTGATCAACTTTTCTTCACAAGGCAGCATAATTCTCTGGTATTTTGCATCCATAGATCATAAATCCGAATAAAAATTACTGTCATATTTGAATGTTCATGGAGCTCATTTTCGAGTTCAAATGTCCAATTCTATTTTGACCATGTTTGAAAAGTTTGCGGTTCATGAATGATAAATTAAATTATTGATATTTTCATAGATCTACGGTGGTAGGTAAGAATCGAGTTGATACTCGTGATATCGTTTTATTTGTATTTGATTTCATGATACGATGAATTTTCTTCTATCTCTTGTTGTCTATATTTGTTTAAGTGTAATAACTTAGTTAGCTAAATTCTTTTGATGCTACAAACTTTGTTTAACACATAGGATGTTAGATTTTCAGGGAAGCAAGGTCCTGCGAGCTTCTTTTATCAGATACACATTATGGAGAGTCCTCAAGAATGTTCTTCATCTATAAGAGATGGGTTCAAAGTATTTTCACAATCAGAGGTGTGTGCTTCAATATGAACTTCTCTATTTTTTGTTGCCGAGTATGTCTAATGAATTTGATTGTTTTGAGCAGAAAGCAATAACTCGGGTTCGTTTATCCTCAGCCGCAACCATGGCTCGGGAGAGGCAAGAAGTGCAAAGTACTCAAATGCTCTTCAATATCTAGTTTTGGAAGGGATAGCTGAAGACAGTGAGTGAGCTCTAAGCTCTGCAACTAATTTAGAATGGTTAAAGAAAGCATATGAGAAGAATCCAAGCGACTGAATTCATTTTTGAGTTCTGTACTACTTATTTAGATTTCCGGCATCATGTTTTGATCTAACATGTTTACATCGACCAGTAAGATATTAAAATTGTTCAATTAGACTAAATAAAGTTTTAGAGTTTGATATACCGAATTCTTTTTGGTTTGGGCAAAGAAATGCACCTCTTGTTTGAAATTCGTATCAATGTAAAGATTGTTAAAATTCTGTGACTTCGTGTAAAGTTCGTCATAATCAAATTGTGGAAATTCATAAGTAATTCATTTTGTAAGGACATGCATGCAAATCAATCCTGATTCAATGATCAAATTATTGAAGAAGGTCAAATATGGTAACCACTAGAAAAGACAGAATCATAAATGATGAACAAAAGAAAGGGCATTGCCTTATAAGGATCAAGCTTTCTTTATAAACCCAAATCTGAAGCTGCAATCTGCCATAGATTTACAGTCATGGGGGCAAAGCTGCTCTTGCTGTCTGCAATAATAGGACTCTATTGCTTTGTCCATGGAAGTTTTGGCCGTCAATTCATCCCACAAAGAGAAGATTTGAAGGCGGTAGAACCTGTCAAGTCTTTTCAGGTAAACTCTTTCCGTGTGCGTGCATGTGTGTATGTGTGTGTGAGTGTGTGTCTGTGTGTGTGTATATATATATATATTATATTCAGTAATTTCTGTACATAATAATCTTTGTATTTGATAATATTTGCAGTTCCCTTGGGGAGACATTGTAGATTGCATATACATGTACAGGCAGCCTGCTTTCGATCATCCGCTAATGAAAAATCACACCCTGCAGGTGCTGCTCTTTAAATTTATATTTGTATTTGATGAAATTCGATGAACTAAATTATAATTTCTTTTCTTTTCTATTTGGAATTCTGGATTCTAACTCTGTTTAATGGTTTTTGCAGCTATAACCCACTGTCATTCCGACCGATTTGGACATTAATGCTTCAAATGATGGAGTAAAGCTCACTGATTCTGGCTTAGATGAAGAACTGTGTCCACAGGAAACTGTTCCGATCCGAAGAACGGAGGGAAAATATGATGATGCCAATATTTACCGAGGTCATTCGATCAAATAGTCTTTTCACGCAGGTCTTATTCAGTCAATACTTACCTATGTCTTTGTCATCGTCAGTTTGCAATCCTTAGGTTGAAGCGCAAAGAAGACGACATGTTTTATGGAGCAACAGCTTGCATTCGTGCCCATAATCCAAAATGTTAAGAAGGTCAAACCAGTGGATCCAATATCTGGATTGGTTTTGATTTTTCTGATCAAAAGAATTTCCTTAAATCTGGATGGATCGTATGTGTTTCTCTCTTTCTTTAATTTTAAAGATTTTCAAACATTTTTTACAAATCTTACATCTTCGTTCCAGGTTAATCTGAAAATTTATGGTGATGCTGTAAGTCGTATATCTATTTATTGGACTATAAGTGGTTCTTCTCCGTTTTGCTAAACTTAAAAACGTAGAATTAAATAATAAATCTTATATTATTCAAGCCATAAACCAAAATGAATAATATTTATTAACGATTCTCAGGCAGACGCCTTCCACAAAACGGGATGTTATGATCTTCAATGTCCAGGATTCATTCCAGTGGATAATACTGCAATAATTGGTATTCCGCTAAACCAAATCACTGGGGATAAAATTTGGGAGACATACTTTTATATTTTTCAGGCAAGTGATTAAATATTACAGTCTTAATTGTATGAAACTCTTATGTAGTTAAAGAATCACGGTCTATTTTCAATGATTGACAGAGCCAAGCAAATGGAAATTGGTGGTTAGTTCTTACAGACCAGCATAAACATAAATTTGTGGTGGCCAAGTGAACTTTTTCCTCGATTAGGCAAAGGAGCAACGATCGTCCATTTTGGTGGATCTACATCGGCTCATCCGGGTCAACATTTTCCCCCAATGGGTAATGGGAAATTCCCAAGTCGTGCTTATGAGGCATCAAAGATTTTTCGATTCATGAAATACGTTGACAAAACAAACTATCTCGTTCCTCGGCAGCGGAGGCCTACACAGACTATCCAAACTGCTATGATTTGCAACATAAAATGGAAGAATTTGAGTAACCCCAAAAAAGCTGAGAGCTGTCTGATGAGAAATCAACGGTAGTTGAGCTCAGCATGCACCACTACCACTGCTACTCTGGCGGCCTCTTTCTCTTTTCCTTCTCCTTGATTTTTTCAACAACTGCGGCAGCGGGAAAGACCTCCTTACCTTCCCAGTCTGCACTTCCCTTCTAACTCTTCCCTCAAACGAACTTTTATTAATATTTTTATTATTAATATTAATTATCATCAATGACTATAGACAGCATTATTCAGAAGAGGGTTCTAAAACATATAAGAAATGACAGAGAGTAATTTGTATATAATCATCATCTGTATAAGAAATCAAATCCTGTAAAGCGATGAGAATGGCTACTAATTCAACCTTTTTTTTTACAGCTTATCAGCAATTCTACCCAATGCATCTGCCAGCTTGTTAAGCACAGCCACTAAGCTATCAGATTGATGTTTTCGCTGCTCTCGATCCAACTGGAAGTTTATGTTCTGTGTTTCGAGCTGCGCTCTTAACATTTTCCCATTTTTATCGAGCGCATCGATCAACTTCACGACACCTTCCTCCTCTCCATTTCCCTCTCGGTCCCCGTCCAAGGCTGCAAATCGCCTCCGCTTCCGTTGCTCCTGCTCATCACGGGAGGTCGATTCTGTTTCCATATTCACGTTCAGGCGATTGTCTGTTTTAATCGCGATGTTCATTAGTTCCAAGGCAAACAAAAAATATCAGTTGAATTAAGGCGTCAATCTTAATTAATCTTATCTGAAACTTTTAATCAGTGAAATATTATGATCCTGCTCTATATCACGAGTAAGATGGTAAGGAGAAACAGCGAATGATAGTACCTTCCTCTGATTATGACAAAATACTTAATGGAACGAGAAAACAAGAAATTTTACCTTGACCTCCACTCTCTCGTAAATCTGGATGACACTGTTGCTCTGTAAAGTAGATAATGTGAAAAGAAGAGAAACCAACCAATGTCATGAAGAATGAGATTATTATCAATACTCTACGAGAAGTAGTGTTGAATTATCCATTGTTGTTTAGACGAGAATATTTTGAAATGATTTCAATGGAAAAGATTTAATTTTTTTCTTTGAACTTAGACCAAATTAATGTTCGCCATTGAAGTTTCCTTTGGCAAAACATTTTCATTCTTCAGAAGACCAAACTTGAACAAGTAGGCGATGAAGGATTAATCGACAAAAATCATTAACTTAATGTTGGTCACATATCTGATTTCTCAGCAAATTCATTGACAATCCAAATAATTAAAGCAGATGCATATAAAGTCATTATATTTATAAAAATTGAAGATGTTGAGCTTTGAGTTGATGACCTGATATGGGTTTAGGTGCAGAAATCGGAGTTTTGGCAGTGCCGATCGGATCCTCGTTTGGCAGTGATACAGCGTCTTTACTCGTCTTTTCCTGCTCAAAGTCCGAAAATAAGCCGTCATCGGCGGTCTTTTCACTATCAAAAATGGCCTCCGGCTCCGCCCCTTCCTCAGAGGCCGGTGACGGACCTAAAGCCAAAGCTGAACCGGTCGTCGGCAAAGGACCCGAACCAGAGTCCAAAATATCATAAACCTCTCTGTCGAAAAACCCCGGCAACTTTCTCTCTCTTCTCAAGTCGTTCCTCATCACCCAAAAGGAATCGGTCTCTTCCCTAATCTGCGACTCCCACTCTTTGATCTTCTTGTAATCTCCGGCCAAGTTGCTCCACCTCTTCCGGCACTGAACCGGCCCCCGGTTCACGCCGTGTCTCTTACAGTACGACGAAACGGAAGCCCACTTCGGCTCCACTTGACCCGACCCAAAAGCCGTCCCAACTGTTCTTCCCCTCCGCACCCGATTCTCCGCGACCTTTTTCCCCTGTATCAGCACCAAAATCTCCTGTCTCGTCCAACGTGGCAGCCTCGGCGTTTTCACACCGTCGTCTCCGCCGTCGGCAGAGGGAGGCCGGGAGTCAACCCCGTTTATGACGCCGTCTGCTTCGCCGTAAAGTGGCTTTGGAGTGAGGCTTAACTGCTCTAATCCCATATTAACTAAATTAACAACAAATTTCAACCCTTTTGAAGACACGTGACATTGTCAAAGGTAACGGGGTTTTTAAGGAAGATTCCGCCGTTACGCCGTTTGGATTGAAGAGGTGAGAGAGACCAGAGGTGGAGAGAGAGAGAGAGAGAGAGAGAGAGAGAGAGAGAGAAGATGATTGCTACTTCATTTGTCACTTAAGAGAGGGCTTAACCCTTGTTAAGGTCTTAATTACTTTCTTTAATTCTCAATTTAAAAGCATTCCCCTTTTTTGCTGTGGTGGACCTCAAAATCTCCCCTGCCCTTTTCCATTATCTTTATTTTTTATAAATATAAATGTATCTACATGTGTGAAAGAAGTTGATATATTGTTACCAGATTAATTAATTTTTATATTAAATATATCACAACATAAAAAAAAATTAAATAAAAAAATATAGTTAATAAATATCTGTTACTACCTGTATATAACCTAATCTTAAACTCAAGTATGTTGTTTATTCATTAATATAATAATTAATTAATTATAATAAAAAAATTTAATTTAAATTTCAAATTATTGGTCAAAGACAAATTGAGTCATGAATTATATTTAGATACAAATTAAATCTTGCCATGACTTGCTAAATACATTTGCGCCCGCATTTCGCACTAGAACGACTGGGTTTAAATGAGCGCAACCTCCTCGATAGCTTGCCTTTAGGGGGAGGTTGCCCTTGTGCGAAATGCAGACAACCGTTTGTAACCTAGCTTCTATCTATCAATTTTCTTCGCCCTAGTTTTGGATCATCGCATCAACTTACTAATTTTACAAATTGTTATTATTTCGCAAATTTGCCCTCAACGCAGGCTATCACAGAGGGTCACCTTCGTACAAAACGCGGTCTCCCTCACTTAAAACGAAGAGGCGACTGCGAGTGTATTTAACAACGAATAACGACGAGAGTTGACTTATTATCTAGAGATAATAATATAATATTCGATTTATAATCAAACATACTTGAAAGTTTAAAAGTGCAAAGTTTAAATTAGATTTTGTTATAATAAATTTAAAAAAAAAATTAAACGTATATAAATAAAGCAAAAGAAAAAGTTTTTACGCACAAAACAAGAAAATTACATTGAAACTTATTTGGGACTAAACGTAATGTTCAAGTCTAGTGCTAATCTTATACGATGACCATTTCATTTGTTCATTCAACGAATATCAAAACTGGGTACGTGACAATATACGATATAGTATCATAGTGTTATTACTATGTATCATTTAATAGTATTAATATTAGTTTAGAAAATAACTTTTTACAATAATTAATCTCTTACATAATATAATATGTAGTATAAATAAGTTTTACTCATTTCTTTTGCATTTTATCTATTTTGCAATTCTTTAAATTATTTTTGAGGATATGCATATAATTTAATAAATAAATAATGTTACACTTAAAATTCATGTTAATATCTATTATCTTAATTATTTATAATATATCATAACTCTTTTGTCAAAGACATTATTTTAAAATGTAAGATTATATTGTAAAATTAGATAGTATATTTATCATTGACGCCTTGCAAATTATTTTGCAAAAATAGCATCTTTTGTTCCAATAATAATAATAATATCTTTTTGGTTGAGGGGCCTATTTTCCAAAAATATAATATAAATAAGCAACTTATCTTCTAATTAGACCCTAAAGTGGGTGGGCATAAACCAGGGTTAGGCTACAAGTGGATAAGGGCATTCTACCCTACCACTAAGTTATTTTGGCTACCTCATTCAACCTCTCATGTCAAGTTGACTTATTTGCCCTAATCTTTACTTAATTGCTAATCCTTCTGCTAATAGATGGCCCCCTCCATTAAAGCCACTTTTTTTTCCATTTGTTGTCTTGTATGCGGAGAAACCCATAATTGATCATCTACTACTAATCCTCCACTTGTTTGCATAATTATAAAATTTATTTCCCTCTCGAGATATCTTATACCCCCATTTGCCCTACGCACCAATCAACGACCTTCAAATATGATTTGTTGTGTTTCGAGAGCTAATAGATTCCTGTGCAAAATTAGTAAATTTGTCACAAATCATTCACGGATAGTGGAGAGTTAGTAGGGAGTCGCACTCGCCCTTCGATCTTATGGGACCAACCATTGATATGATCGAGTTGTTTTGTTCGGACTCGGAGTTTCTTTCTGTATATGATGTCAACGTATGATCATTTTGACTTGGGTTTCAAAAACCTCGTAAGTTAAACTCGAGCAGAACTAGGTAAAATTTGGTCTAGAAAATCACATGTATAAATCTCCCATGGCAAAAAGTGATACCTATGCAAGAATCTAAATAAAAAGCTAGTTCTTTGACCTACTACACTATTAGTTGTCCTAGTTCTTATATTAATAGCCCATTGGATGAACAATTATATTAGTGATTCAATTAACTCAAGTTTATTATTTAAATTAACTCAAGTCATAACTATTCGAGAAGAACAATTTATAGTAAATAGGTTAATTGAACAATATTTACTACAAATTCTGCCGGAGAAGAAGGATCAGATCCTACATCAAACCCACCTTTTGTATGGCATCAAACTGGTCAAAGGTCTGCGTGTCATTCAAACTCACCAGCACAATGAACAGACAAGTGACTTCAGCTACAAAGAGTTGGAGCAAAGACCCAACAACTTAAACCATCCATAGACAGCCCACAAAGAATGAACACCATCAGAGTCGGCCTTTTTGAGAGAGTTCTTATTCCATCACTCTAATTGTTTCGGCCTTGGTACTAAACTTTTCGTGTAGCCTCGATTATGATAAACTAACAAGTAGGTCAAAAGTACACGTGACTTTATTATTGAGGTCTATCCAAAAACACGTCTATCAACTTAAAAGAATAATTCTATTTATAAATCATTTATCAAGTCCTTTTCAAGTGCTGTGAGATGATGTGTATTTTTCGGTACGAGTTGATTAATTAATTACCTTATTTTATATCATTATTGTTCTGGTAAAGCGGGATATCACATTTGGAGATAAAATTAAAGATTTTACCATAGAAGGGAAGTCCAATTAATTAATTAAAAGAGAGTGCAAAGAGAACCCAATAAAGATAGCTCATTAATCCAAGCAATTCCACCCACCAACCAAGGAAACCAATCAGACAATTCAGTCGCTGAACATTGCCAATTCATTCATCAAACTGAACAAATTAGCAGACAGCTCCTTCAATAGTTGACCTAAGTTGAGTGTAGGTACTAAATTTATAGTTGCAATCGATAAAGACGATGAGACGCGCATGTTTATGACACTTAAGGTTCGACAAGTCGTACCATCTCTAATAATTTATTCGAGAACCACTTCTCGTTTAACCTTAATCTCTAATATTTTTGTTCCAAATGGTTTCTAACCCACCATTGATTGGCCATTTACTTTTGCAAATTTTATTTATTTCAAACAAATCAACTCTAACATATCACGTAAGTATTGAAAAAAATGCTCAAATACATTTTTAGATCAAATCACGCTTTATCTTGCAATGTTGGACGAGGATATTGATTACTTATTGACTTGTTCGAAACCTTATTCAATCGAACTCAATGCCTTTGTCTTCATGTATTTTGAAATTGAAGACGAGGTTGAACCAAAACCGATTCTCGCAGGTATTACACGTCAAGCCAGGTTGAACCAAAATCGATTTTTGCTTCTTTTTGAACTTAAAAAAAGGGTATAGAGATAAGAGATTACCCGAACCGAGTCGGGCGGACTTTTTGTGATGCATTGATGAACCAAAGAAGGGATTGATTAAGAATGGCTATTCCAGCTAATATGTCCAAGGCTACTTATGAATTAGAGCAGATGAGATGAGATCATCAGGCAACTGTGGGCCCCTCCACGCATAAAAAGGGTGTTCCTCAAAAACTTTAGCTCAACTGCCGTCTGGCCGCTGAGTGCAAAAAATGAGTCTACTGTAGAGACGGTGGAATTTGGAGCAGCAGATTTTGTTCTCCACGATTGGAACACCGCACGTATCTCAAGGCGCCCACTAATTAAGAGGCTTTCCTTCTCCTTGATGTTATCAAGCATCACCCCATACTCCCTCTCCTTATTGGCTTATTCCCCCACCATTTTTCTACTTCCCACTTTGCCCTTCCCCTTTTCCCCCTCTTCTAAAGTTACTATTTTGATACATTTCGAGTGCTAGGAATAATCACTTGATGTCATAATTAGACACGACTCTTAAGTTATTATTAATAATAATTTCACAATTTATGTGTAACTCATTTATTTATAAAATAATCATGATAAATTATAAATCTTGTAACTAACAAATTTTAATTAAATGTTCTCCATATAAAAATTAATTCTCTTTTTTTCGAGAAATTAATTTTAAAAATATTTAATATAAGAATTAAATTATTAAATCTAAAAATCAATAACTTAAATGTTGAGGAGTAACTCAAAATTTGTTGACGTAAATTTAAGATAATTGGTGAAGGACAATAACGTCATTTCGGAAAACCCAGATTAAACTCAATATCTAAACAGTACCAGCGTGGCAGGTGAAGGATAGAAAGAGATAATCGAGGATGGGGTAGACTATATGCGACCACATAACGGATTAGGAGGATCTAACGGCGTTAACGGTTAACGTTTTTCAGACTGACCGCGACGACCCACCTTTCTCGTTTCTGTAATCGTCTAACTCTGCCGTCCAATTTTCCATTCTCTACTCTCACCTCATAGCTCATTTCGTCCTTGTTTCTCAGGCGAGGGCTCGGGATCTCCCTGAGATTTTCACCCTCTCGCCGGGATTTCCATTTTATCATCCTGCAATCTTCGCCGGCGCTTGTCGAAGAGGTGGATTGTTGTTTATGTTGTCGAGGGAGTCAGGAGAGAGAGAGTGGAAGTTCGAGGGTATCTGAAAATTGGAGAGCGTTCATGTTGTGGTTTGCGTGCAATGTAGGAAACCGTGGCATCAAAAAATTTTTGAGGATCTTGCACTGCAGAGATGCCTAGTTGATCCTTGCTGCAATCTCTCTTCTGCCTTATGCCGTAGTTTATTCTAATTTTTCCTTTCTTTCTCTCTGGTTTGTGTTCTTATATTTCATATCTTCCTCCTCAAAATTGGCGCTGCGATCTCTATGCTGTTGTTTGCATATCATCAACAATTTGCTTTTTCTTTGAGATTTCTTTGATCGGCCTCGTCAGACCTAGACGCAACATTTTCCGAGGTACTCGTCTAAATATCAGATTTTGAATTTGGGAGATCAATTCTGTGTGTGATTATTTTTCGATAACCTAGTGATCTCGTTGATCTCCTTCCAAATTTTGGAATTTCTAGTTATTGACAAAGTTTTTGTATGCATTTATATTATCTGTACAGTAAATATTTGTCATTTATGTGTTCCATTCCGAATGATTGGTTTCTTTAAATGCAAGATTTTAAATCAACTGATTTACTTTTTCTTCCTTTATTTTCTCATTGTATGCTGTGTATGTCTTTTAGCTCTGTTTGCTCGTTTTTTCACGTAGAAATTGCTGATACGGTTTCGACCTGTTGCTTTCAGTCTCTCAATTTCAACTAACTGACTGGAAGGGAAATTTAGAGTCTATTAAAGCTTCTCTTGCGTAGAAAGAGCTGGAGATGGTATTTTGAGTTTTACCTGTTTGTTGAGGGTTCATTCGTGGTATTATGATGCCAATACCCTCTCAAGTTGTGGATCAGAAGAGTTTATCCCCGTCCTCTAACTTCTCCGAGGTTGTACATCTAGAAAACAAGGTATAGACTATGGGTGTCAAGATTTGCAAGTTTTTGATTGGTTTTGAATTGGACATCCTTTCAGAGGTTGACGTTCCATTTCACTGATATCCCTTCCCGTCCTTATATATTAACCACTCACCTCTCCCTGTTTCTATACTTCGAGGAGGCAGGTTGGATATTGGAATTCTGCAAATGTGCCTAATTATCATGGTCAGTATAACGAACCCTTCAAATGCCGTTTTTTTTTCTCTATTTTCTGTTATTTCAGACTATCTTCCTGTTTTAAGGTAAAGAGAAAGAGCCAAGGTATTAATTAAACAATTTAGCTGATTGGTCTGTTATTTACTGAAGGCAAAAATCTATGAAATCATGTATAACATTGATATGCTGGTATACTCACAGAAGCAGTAAAATAAACTATTCCCTGTAACACAGCTATATGATGTAATTTATTTGCACTTCATTGTGATAACTAATTATTTGGGTTAGTAAATTTTTCTGCTAGGAATATATCTCAAACTTAAACAATTGAAGTTCATTAGTTTTTCTGCTTGAAGGAATATATCACTATTACTTATCACATTAATACTTATATAATAGGACTCGATTAAGCATATGGTCTAAATTAAGGTTTCCTTTGGTGGTCTTGAGACAAAATATTTCCATGAAACGTTTCGATCAATCGAGTTTCACAAGTTAGAGGGCGATGAGGCTAAAGTTTAAATAGGTAAAAAAACAAAGTAGCCTTGCCATTAATCTCGCTGTGAATAACACTTCAGAAATTGCTTTAAGAAACTTAGTTTGTTTCTTACTCAGTTTTGTCCCTGTTATAGTTAATGACATATATTTTGAGATGTGCCACTACCACTTGGGAAGATTTGGCTATTGATACATATTATCTGCTGATTGTTGATGGCCAGCTGTTAGTGGGACAGTTGCTTCAGCATCTTTGGAGAAATTTATACCAGCTGAACACAAGTTACTGACGTCCATGAAACATTATGATCCTTTTTTATTACAAGACCAGAAATTAGAGCTCATCTCCAATAAACAGTCAGTTGGAATGGATAGACAAGGTAATCAGTCCGCGACTTTGTTAAAGTCTGTTGACTGTGATGTAGGAACACAATCTTTACAGTCTTCATCTTATCTGGTGCAAAGAAATGAAGTTAATGTAATGGGTGCTCAATGTGAGAGTAGTCTCTTCTCGAGCTCATTATCAGAATTATTTACTAAGAAGGGTAAGTTCCCTATGATATTGAGTGCTTACCTCACGAAAAATTTAGAGTGACGCAATGACCTTGGCATTCTAATGGCATTTTTTTTGCTGCAGTGAGATTATCATCAAATTATTCTCTCTATGGCCATTCTGTTGATCCTGTTGCCTCACACTATGAGGGAGAGGAACAGTTAGAATCTCTTGAAGAACTAGAGGCCCAAACCATTGGGAACCTTCTCCCTGATGATGACGACTTGCTTTCTGGATTGACTGATGGGCTTGACTTTTTCATTCAACAAACTGGAGGGGAAGATGCTGAGGATTTGGACTTTTTTAGTAATGTTGGAGGGATGGATTTGGGAGATGATGGTTTATCTATGGGGCTAAAGCATTCTGAATCTTCTTCCTATGGTCAACCAGGGATGTGTAATGGTTCAGTAGCCGGAGAACACCCTTTAGGCGAACATCCTTCAAGGACATTGTTTGTGAGAAACATAAATAGCAATGTCGAAGATTCTGAGTTGAGGGCCCTTTTTGAGGTGCTTTTTTTCTTCATCTTTTGTCTCCTTCTACACACATTTGCTGTTTATTTTATTTTAAATGGTGATGTTTTAAATATGCAGCAATATGGAGATATTCACACACTTTATACAGCTTGCAAGCATCGTGGTTTTGTCATGATCTCCTATTATGATATCAGAGGATCCCGAAATGCAATGAAGGCCCTTCAGAACAAACCACTCAGAAGGAGGAAGCTTGACATACACTTCTCAATTCCAAAGGTTGAAGGATTTTCATGCTTTTTAATGAACGAAATATTGTTTATATCTGTTGATGGCATTGCTGTGGTGTGAGTTTTGGCATTTATGTTACTTTTTATGTTTTGTTATTTAAGGATATTTTCAAAGATCAGAATTACATTCTACCTTGATTTCTCACTCTACAAATAATTCATCTTCAGGATAACCCTTCTGAAAAAGACATTAATCAGGGTTCTTTTGTTGTATTGAACCTCGATTCAAATATATCAAATGAGGAACTTTTTCAGATTTTTGAAGCTTATGGAGAAGTCAAGGAGGTAAGTTTAGGCATTGATTTTGGCTATTGCTCTCAGGTATCATGTGCAATTTCAAGTTTTAATTGCATGTCAGTTTCTTTTCTTCGATGCAGGTCAAAGAAGTTCCACATAAAAGTTGCCATAAAATTATTGAATTTTATGATATAAGAGCTGCGGAGGCTGCTCTACGTGCATTAAATTGGAGTGACATGGTAGGCAAGCAAATTAAGCTAGAGCCCAACCATACAGTCAGTGGAAGATGGAGGTATGCCCTTTATAATATAAGTGCGTGCTTACTTTAAGGTGTTGATGCTTTAGAGCAAACTTTATTTACAATTATGCTGCTTACTTTATACATAAATGTTGCTCTTTTATTTTAAAACTGATTCCTTCAAGTCTGAGGTTGGCCTATCTCTTCTTTATACATTTTGAGATGATTTTGGTCGTCAATGTTTGTTTGCTTTCAGATGTGTGCTTTACCAATACCCTCTCTTTGTTTTCTTTTGATTATGGATGCAGTTTGCCACAACAGTTCCATCCAGAGTTGGAGAAAGAAGATGTTGGTCCTTATCTGCAGCAAAGTAGCGCTCCTATGAACCGTCCTGTTGGTTTACCTGGTATCTTACTTTCCATGAAGTCATGCGTTTTCATCATGTAATTTTATTAATTGTTTGGATTCTATAATCAATTTTCGACAGCATTGAATCTGAAAGGAGGAAATACATCTAGCAGTGTGGATAATGGATCACTTTTGGGATTACACTCTGCATTGCAGCTTCAATCTCTGGAAACTGTATCAAACAACGGAATATCTTCTAGTGTTCCCAGTAGCTTGTCATCCCAAATGCGAGCTGAATCCACTGGCAATAAATCTGGCTTTGTCGATTCTGGTCATTCACCTTGCCTTTTAAAATTTCAAGCAGCTCCAACCTTTCATCCTCATTCCCTTCCTGAATATCATGATGGTTTGTATAGTCGTGCTCATTTTAATACTTTTAGCCCCATGGCTGGAAAAGTTAGTCTCAGGCCTCTAGAAACAATGGATAACCAACAACGGTGTCACATAATCTCAAATGGTAATTGCGTGTCACTCAAAGATGGCGGATATATTTTTTATGCGCTAATAATATTTTCTGTTTATATGTTAAACTTCTGGATTTTTCCTGCTCCTTATATTGATTTTGAAATTCCTTCTGATTGTATTAAAATAAAACCAAAATGAATCTGGACTCTAACATATTTTTTTGTTAATCTGTATCTTTTTTTTATTTATTTTTGAAATTGACTTGAAAAGAATTTGAGTATATTCTGCTGTAACAGGATAATTCTTGACCATTTTCTAATAGTTTGATTGTGCTATTTTAGCAGCATTTGGTTCTGCTGGCAATGGAAATTGTGCTCTTCCTGGACATCAGTATACCTGGGGTAACTCTTATCATCCCCAGCCTCCGGGAATGGTCTGGCCTAATTCTCCATCATATGTGAATGGAATTCGTCCAACTCATCCCCCACCCCAGCTTCAGGGAGTTCCAAGAGCACCATCTCATATGTTACCTACTGTTTTAGCCATTAATAACCATGTGGGGTCTGCACCATCTGTTAATCCTTCTTTGTGGGATAGGCAACGAGCTTATGCAGTAGATTCACCTGAGTTTTCTGGTTTTCTTCCTGGATCTCTTGGGAATAGAAAGGTTTCTAGTGACTCACCACATTCTGCAGAATTTGTTTCTCATATTTTTGCTCAAGTTGGTGGTAATTGTATAGACCTACCCATTCCTGAAAGAAATGTTGGATTCCAACCTCATCACCAGAGGTGCATGATCTTTCCAGGGAGAAACCAAATACTTTCATCCATAAGTTCATTTGATTATCCAAGTGAACGCTCTAGAAGTCGCAGAAATGAAGGTGGCTCAAATCAGGTGGAGAACAAAAAACAATATGAACTAGATATTGACCGCATAAGGCTGGGAGAAGATATCCGTACAACACTGATGATTAAGAACATACCTAACAAGTGAGTGACTCTTCTATTTACTTTTTAATATGTTACTAAAGGCTAAGACTGTTTCTTTCCGCCTGATTTCACTCTAGATGGCTTAACTTTTGACATTATGTTATAAGTAGTTACAGGGTTGTAAATGCACATAGATGTTTAAGTTGGAGTTTTAGAAATTGCAGGTGAAAGTGCCAAATAAGCGCTGATGAAATAACAACTATGGAGACTATGGCTTTTCTTGTCAGGCTGAATAAATTTGTTTTTAACGTAAACCATATCTGTGGAGAACATAGTTCTTAGTTTGCCTCGTGTCCACATAGGTGTAATGATTGGAGCTTCATACTTCTCTAATATTGGAGCACATTCCCCATCCCCTTGTTTTTGTTGCCAATGAATGACAATACCACTCTTGTGGTTGAAACGTGTAATTGCAGATATACCTCAAAAATGCTTTTGGCTGCTATTGACGAATATCACCGAGGAGCTTATGACTTCATTTATCTACCAATTGATTTTAAGGTATGTTGAAAACTAATGTTGAATTCTGTAGGCAATGAAAAAACTTATTTTTCTTATCTTACCTTCTGCATTTCATCTTTCTCTTTTGTTTTAAATTTTGTCACAGAACAAATGTAACGTTGGATATGCATTCATCAACATGACTGATCCAAGCCTAATCATTCCATTCCATGAGGTTTTGAATCTGCCTTTATACATTTATTAATGATTTGTTTTGTGGTTGGGCCAACAGAGTTCCAATTTTTGCAGACCTTTAATGGGAAAAAATGGGAGAAGTTTAATAGTGAAAAGGTGGCTTCGCTGGCATATGCTCGCATACAAGGTAAAGCTGCTCTTGTCGCTCATTTCCAAAACTCTAGCTTAATGAATGAAGATAAGCGATGTCGACCAATACTCTTCAATACGGAGGGTCCCAATGCAGGTGACCAGGTACGAATTACAAAATCAGGTTCTGTTTATTTTTTGCTTTAAAAATGAATTTTCCATTCTGAATTAAGAAATATAACAACTCTTTGGAAATTTTTGTTAGTATTTTTAGAAAATTAAAAAATTTGTTTTTGTTTCTGTATTCAATTTCCGAAATACAATTTTTGGTTCTTTAATTTCCAATCATCAATTTAGCAGACAAACGGCTGGACATTCACATAATAAAATGCCCAACTTTCTTAATGAAATAAAAAGTTGACGTGAAAAAAAATTTTGAATATTGATTTGGTTTCATATTATTTGTTTTCAGAGCACAATTTAGAGTGAGCCCCAGCATACTCTGCATTTTTTAACTGCCGTGAAATTCAAATTTGCCTTTAGTGAAGCAGTTATCACCAACATAACCCTAACACTGTTAATAATCCCAGCTAAATCATAATGTTTAGACTTGTAGTTTTGACTGATTTTTGGTACATGTGTAATCTGCAGGTTCCCTTTCCAATGGGGGTTAATGTACGTACTAGAGCAGGAAAAGGAAGAAACAACACTTGTGAGGAAAGCCTTTCTGAAAGTCCTCTCAACTCCTTTGTTGGGGATGATTGTTTTGTTGAAGAAGAATCGTCTTTTGGTTCAGCAAAAGTTTCAGACCAAGCGGCGCATGATTTTTGTGAGCACTAACAAATAGGACTAAGCAACTTGAACCATGTCCACTCTTTGGACTTTTTCGGCTGCTGAAGTATGGTTAGCAAATGCTGCGTAATATTTTAGCGTTCTTGATATCTTATATTTCATTTCTTTAAGATTTAGAAAAGGAGCATCGTGTAGACCTTTTTAAAATTTTGATGGTCTTGAGAGTTCGTTTTCTTGTATGTGCAAATATGTGGGAAGAGGGTATTGTGTACATGGGGCTATTGAGAGGATATTTTTATGACCATGACTGACAAGGCTTCTCTTTTTTTTCAAGTGTCTAATTTTCGTGGGCACTTTTATGCTGCTTTTTAACCTGTGGGTTGTTAGACTTGATGGGTTGTTGGACTTGACGTTAACTGGAGAGTTGTAAAAATTTTGGAATATCAATATTTATGTATTAGTTTCGAGTTGCTTTTCCTTGAGCTTGAATGTTTTTTCATCCTGGTTTCAAACGTGCGGTGGTTCTCTCGTGTTTTAGTATGGCAATAATTTACTTTCATTGCCTTAGTTTTTTATCAGAAAAAGAACAACTCTGTGATGACAACCATCGCGACCTGACTCAGTGGTACTTCAGGTAATGTCGCACTTGTCTTTCTACCTCTAAATAATTTTTGATCGTGTCTGACGAGATCAAAAGTATAAAGCTAATCAGCCAGATTGATGTATCTGATAGTTTCTTTCACTCTATAGGCCAATAATTATAAAAAGGTGAGATACTAATCCATTCGACAGAAATTACTATTACATAGATTCCACATCAAGATCTATATATATTCATAAAATAATGCAAATTTATTTTGTTTCGACATACTGTAATTATTTTTTAAATCATTTTCAAACTTGTTGTAAATCATGTTTTATCCTCGAATTAATTTTTTTTTTGAAACTTAAGATGCACCCACAAGAATGGGACCTTGATAAATAATTGTGACCAACTCAACCAGTCGATCTAAGGGGGAGAGATACAAAAGATAATCAAACTTCTCCCTTCCCAGGCAGTAACCTTATTTTAAAATTTATCAGGACCACCTCCTTAGAACAAAGGTGAAAGGCTTGATGATGATCTGAAAAATGCAAGGAAGTTACACAACTGACATGGTGTTTCAGTTCCAGAAGAAATGAAACATCATCGAACAACGAGAACCCTCTCACGGGACTTTCTTCTTCTGTCAAACTATCCATCCAAGTGTCGAGTCCCGTGAGATTATACTTTTTTACTTCAAACAACTTGTCTTCACTCGTGTTTTGGTTTTCCATATTTTTTTTTACAACTGCGCACGAGCTGTCTTTATTCTTTTCCAATTAAGGTGACGCCACAAAATCAAGACATTTTCTGAGACTAATTTCACGGGAACTATCTCTCGCACTTTATCCCCCCACAACTGTTTGTCCTGAAAAGGAATGCATGGAACTCCGTCAACAACACTCCATCCCTCTCCAGTAAAAGAATACCCAAAAACAATAACCCATTGCGGAGTCTTAGCGGGCTAGGCTTTAGTCAATCAAGAGTAATTGGGTGGGAATGAAGGGACATGAATATCCTTGTGCTGGCCCAAAAATGGTGAATATTTGTCAGTTTATCCCTTTCCTCTTAACTTTTTAGCATCAGAGAATTGCCTCGTCCAATCCAAATTGATCCCCGCTCATCTTTACTTGAATTCTTAATTTATCTTGGTCATAATTAAGTTGACTAGAGGAAATTAGTGAGAATTTATTGGTTAATGTTTTATGGTGAAGTCTTGTTCATTCGCCCTCCGATAAAGCAAAGCAGATGCTTCAACCCTGCTAATTTATCAAAAGGGTTAAATTCCAGAGAGAGAGAGAGAGAGAGAGAGAGAGAGACGGAGAAACATACCACCCAGGATGCACAACAAATCTTCCGGTGGAAAGAGCCCAGTTGACCTGCGAAATAAACAATTAGCACTAAGCCATTTTATGGTCAAACAGCTGTTCAAATAATCTGATAAAACAAAAGAAAAAGTTTCGAATTTTCTGATAAGCCACCAATATGTGGGGCGGAAAACAAGTTGATGGAGTTACCTTATTGGTCCCAAGGGAATTGGCCACAACATGGGTAACCTGTTCATCAATGTGATTTGTGCACACGGCACCAAACTGTTCAGCTGTCTTCCACAGTCCATGCAGGTGAGGATTAGCCTCACCAACCGGGAAAACCCTGCTAAAAAGTATACAGCAATTGGCCAAAATTTTCCTCTGCTCCATGGCCAGGATATTTCTAACATCTGCTTCATCTAATGACTGATGAGAGAAAAAGTTTTGATGTATTCTCTCAATGACCTAAGGATACAACAACAAATTCTCAAGAGTTGGAAACTATTAATTAACTTGAAAATAAAGACAATTTGAAAACCGGCCTCACCGCCAAAGAGGATGCTAAGGTACCATCTTCAGGTCTCTCATCATGGTCGATCTCGAGAAGAGAAGGACCAAAAAGCCCAAATTGGCGTCTACTGCATGGAAAGTAAGTATACCTGCACCACAGATTGACGTGGGGACTTTTTCATTAGCAAAAAAGTGTTCAGAGACAGATCCCATCACAGAAGTAAATCTGAAAACATAATTGAATCTTCTTTAAGAAAAGAATACACTTGCCTTTCCACGACAATCAGATTCAATTTGTTATGAGGCCAGACCCGGACAGAATCGTCAACAATTACAACTGAGGATTCCATGCCTAAAACACCTTCCAGGTCTTTAGTCTTAGGCACCCTCTCATCGCCATCAAGAAGGTCCCCATCATCCCCCCTCGAAATAACTCGTCCAGCAAATAAACTCTTCGTTGGATCAAGCACTTTTGCCATCTCTGTAGCATATAGCTTGTTTCCCATAGTGTACAAATGCAGCTCATAAAGATTACTAGCCTAGAATGAAATCGAAGAAGTCTTCTCAGGTTTTTGCGTAGAAACTCAAACACCTACTACTAGTCAGGACAACAATTGATGGTTATAATTGCTAATTACCTTCTCCAAAAAATTCCAGATTCCAGGACGCAATTTTGTCCACATTCCCATATGGGGTAAGCGGAAAAGCTGTCTCTGTTGTTTTTCACAATCCTGTTCCTCCTTCTTTCTCAAAATTTCATCATGCACGGGATCCACTTCCAAAAACTGAGAAAAACAATCACAATTACAACATAGTGATAATAGTAACCAAAAAAAAAAAATTATCCGACAGGGAATACGTATTCAGTCATCAGCAAAATACTACCTTTGCTGAATTTAGTAGGGTATGATCTAGGTCTAAGACAAGAGAAAGCTTGCGTTCCGCGAACATTTTTTTCTGTTCTCTCATTCGCCTCACCCTCTCTCTCTGAATAGCAGCCTTTTGGTGGTCATCAAATCCCTCAAATAGATGCTCAACGTCTTCCCATGTACTCTGTGAATGAGAGGTTCCAGTCTGCCTCATTGCAGGAGCAGAGTGTATCCCAGCTAGGCGGCCTTCAGAGTCTGAATCATCAGCTTTCATATCCTTTTTGTCAAGGTTAACAGAGACGTACTGGATTTGAAGATTCTGAGAAATAGATGATGTTTTGGAAACAGATATGATATCGGCAATATTTTTTAAATTTTTGGTGAACTGCCTAGCAATGTCAGGTAGAAGAACTACACTGTCCCCCTGGTCTTCTTGGTTTTGGCCATTTGAATTGTCTTTACTTCCCTGAGTGCTTGATGCAATGGGTGCGCTCGTTTTAAACAGCTCATTCCCAGAGCTGCCACTCTTCTGAAGTACATTAGAATGAAGAATACGACGAGGATCTCTAGGTTTCATGCGAATTTTCCCTACCTCATCCTGCAAGTAGTAATAATTAAAATACGTTCATAACCAAAAGATAGAAAGCCAAATACACCAATATCATATGCAGCTATAGCTTGAATGTTCTCAGGAGCTAAATATATCATTTGGCCCAGTACAACCCAAGCACTATCATAATAAACATGGACCACTCTAACTGACAAGGCTTACACAAAGAATTTTAAATATATCCATGACGATAAAGAATAAATTGAATCTACCTCCAAGAACATAAGGAAACAATTCATATATACCTATCAAAAAACAAATAGGAGGATAGGGCACACAACAAAATAACACAATAATTGCTCACCATGGAAGTTGATAGTGAATCAATAGGCAATATTCCAGGGTCTGGTTTCTGTAAAATACCCGAAGTCAATGATGACGCACCACTGACCAATGGAGCTGCTCCAAGAATTGAATTCGAGTTCGATTTCGAGTTGGAGTTTGAGTTTGAGTTTGAGTTTGGAGTGTTAGCATAAGTTTCAGGTTCACTATATTTCTGCAGGGATTCTGCTGCTAATTGCTGCTGTTGACCCCTCTGAAGTAAATTTATCAGCATGGCTGGATTCACAGCAATATCTTTTAATAATGCAGGCAAGGAAGAACTGATACCAACACTTGCATTTAATACCTGCTCGTTTACACTGTCTTTTGCATTAGCATTGACGCTGTAAGAGCTATTTACAACTTTGACCTTATTGGTGAGTTCAGTTTCGACGTTCTCAACCAATTTGTTCTTAATCAACTGATGTCCATCAGAGTCAGTATCTTCCAACCAACCATCATTCCCGCAATTCGGTTTCCCATCCTTGACAAGAGAATGGATTTCATCAGTCTTTTGTCTTTTAAATGCATGACCATCTAATATAGGTTCATCATAAATCTTTTGCTTTCCTGAGTATATGACTCCAGCAGGCTCAACTTTAGAAGTACTATGGATCACTGGCAATGAACATATATTGAGGTCTGATCCAGGATCATTGAGATATCGAAGCCTAGGATCTCTACTCTTTGCTGAACGCTTAATAGCAGAATTAGACACGCCACTCACTAAAGCAGCATTTGTCATGGTTCTCGTGACTTGCGAGCCACAACTGTCTATGTTCGGAGAAAACGCAGAAGTGGGACATGAAATGGGATTCACAATGGATTGATTAAAAATTGGAGGATCTGAAATCATTGAAGTTTTAGCAATATTAGAACTGGAATATTCTTCACTGATATCATCACCTCCATCAACTTGTTCTTCAGAAGGAGTTGGACTAGGAAGTCTATCATTCATAAAAAAGGAACTTTGCCCAAATTTTTGCTGATATGAAGAAACAGCTTTTATGACATCGGTTTCATAAGGACGAGTCCTAGAATATGCAGAGTCAAGAACTGCCTTAGAGGGAGATGACTGTGATTTCACTGCTCCATGAGTTTCTTCAACAACCAATGCTTTGTGTAGGGGAAACCTTATAGATGTTTCTCGGGTTGGAGATGGAAGACTGTCTGCATCATGTTCCTTGTGAAGGTCCAACAAGGGAAGTAGGGCCCCTCTGCTCTTAAAAGTAGACACTCCTGGTGATAAGTTTCTACTATTATGTGCAACGGATCTAACATCTACATAGTCAGGAGGCAACTTGGTTGAAGTGATCGAACTTTGGAATTTGTTTGGTTGTGAAATATTGAAATCTATATTACTCGCCTCAATTGCTTTATTATCTATTTCTTTATCATGATCTCCAGAAGTTTTCAAACTGCCAAGAGAATCCACCGATCCACGTAAAATCACCTCCTCTATCTGTGGAAAATGTAGTGGGCTTCAGTGTTCATTCCATAAACAATTTCCTCAATTGATAGCAATTTTGACTAAAATATTCCTTTAATCAATAATTAGACAGTTAAATAAAATGTACCTCTTTCATCTGCATCGGGGAAAATAAAGAAAGTTTGTCTTTCTTCATGCATATAAGTAACCTGTATACAAAATGCAATAAAAGAGCAATTAACAAATGGATGTCATTTAAACAGTATATAATCAAAAGAATTCTGAGTGCGCAAATACCTCGAAAGTAGATGTTTGTTTTCTTCCTTTTGTCGATGGCTCATGGAGTGGAATGCCTGGAAAAAGCTCTAACATATTACAACCAACATTTCAAAAATAACATTTTCATATAGCAAAATAAATATTTCAGTTCACAATTTTGAAGAACTGTGAAGGATTTGTTGATGTCTTACAGAACAGACAAGTTGAATAGTAGCAAAGGATTGTTGAATAAGAACATCCTTTCTGAGAAGATTGTTTTCTGAAGAAAATTCTAACAACCTCTCTAAAGTGCCGCATAGTAGTGAGCAAACATCCTCAAATGAGCTACAGAAAACAAACTACAGCGTTATTATTGTTCGGAGATTTCTATTAACTCCATGAAACAGCTTTATACTAATCACTGCGCATAGCACAATATGCATCGAGTAGCCTTACGACCTGACTTAAAGCTCAAGGTTAACAAGTTTACTTACTTCTCCGCATCATTCATGTTTATCTTCTCCAATGCTTCCTGAATCAATTTCAATTGATTCTCCAACTCCTTTTGTTTTGAATTAACCTCCGAGTTATCAACATTTATATTTTCATCATTAACAAATCTACTGGCTTTTCCCTCTATTTCGACTGGCTCTGAATCCAAATCAATCTCTCCTTCTTCTAATTCCTCTTCTTCTTTCGCAGCATTCAGAATTTTAACATCAATTTCGTCACCAATGTCATCAATCACTACTTCGTCCACTTCTTTTACACTCTTCGCATCTTTCTTAAAGTTAACAGAAGGCGAAGTTGGCTTCTTCGTGTTCTCCGTGTCAACTTCGAGAACAAAAATGTCATTCAGAGGTTTATTCTGTACTGCCTGTGCCCAAGCAAGATTGTACAGACCCGAAGTGTAACCTCTACAAATTGTGGGAAAGTTTTTATATAGATCACGCCTCGTCCAAACCCTAGATTCTCGATTAGACTCTTTCAGACTAACCTTGGCAGCCGTTCCTTGCTTCATATAATCCTCCTTACTAATCTCCTCCACCGAAGTAGAATCCGAAATTTCACCTTCTTCTACGTCTTCTACCATAGCCCCTTCACCTTTCTCCATCACACTGCCTAGGGTATTTAGTACTCTCGGCACAATTTGATTTGTCAACGACCATGCAAGTGTTACAAACAGAACTTGAACGGCGAACTATTCTCCGAGTTTATCATAAATTATAAATTCCGATTCATCTTTCGCTGACGATCTGATTATTAGCGCGATAAATGGAGATTAGTAACAATGTTAGGTAGAACTGGAGACTAAGAAAGAAAAATTCAAGGTTCTCTATCAAATTTGAATCTCAGATCTGCCAGACAAGTTCAAAATCGTAACCTCAAGACTATGATCTGGTGGATCTGGATTGACATGGAAAGAATGGACTCGAAAAATTAACAAAGGAAAAGAAGAAAATCATCGAACGCAGAAATTAGGGGAGAGCGAGATCGCGACAATCCAGAAGAAAATTGGTCGAGCAGAATAACATAGATTTAAAAAATCGTAGACTAATCTCAGCCGTACAAAGCTAGGATGCGGAAAGGAGGCTTCGCCGCCCGGGTTTTTGATACTGGTCATGGGTCATGGGTCATGGGTCATGGGTCAGGGCAAAATCCTAAGGTGGACGAACCCATATACGTTGGTTAAAAAATACATGCTTAAAAACTCAACCATAGCTCTCAGGATGGTCTCACCAGATTAAAGAAGCATTTCTACAGCACACGGCAATCAATTTCTGACCTTTTTCACAGAACTCAGAATCTCATTATCAAGTTTCATAATCAAATTCTTCTTATAGCAATTTTCATTAGGGATGGGCAGAACCAGACTAAAACCAAGAAGTCAGATCAGACCATGAGTTTTGGTCTAGTTTCGATCGGTGCTCAAACAATTCAAGTTTAGGACCAGTTCTGCCCACGAATAAACCGTGGGACACGATCAAGTTCATGGTCCTTATTCAATAATTTCAAAAAATCGATGATCAAACCATTCTAACAAACGAAGAACAGATGAAACCAACTTCAAATAGTTTCGTGAGAGAACAATCAATTAAAAAAATTGAACATTTCCACCAAGATAAATCTTCTCCACATCGATAGAGCCGTCATTGTTCGTCTCTCTAGTGGCCATGCCTCTTCATCGCCGAAATCTCTCTCTCTCTCTCTCTCTCTCTCTCTCTCTCTCTCTCTCTCTCTCTCAAACCCTCTATTGTCAAAAGTTCAACCCCACCAATCGCAAGACTTAGAAATCGACAGTCGACAGCCTTGGGTTTAGTTTCGGATTATTGAATCGTGATTTGTGATTCATTCACAACCAGGGCTAGGGTTAGGGCTTGGTTTCAGTTTCGGTTTTCGGGTTGGTTTAATTTCAAGATGAACCCGAACTGAAATCGAGACCTTCTTCAATTCTTTGTAGTTCGCCCTTCTTCCTTTGCCAAATCGCAGAGCCAAAGACCTCGTCACCTAGACGCCAGCCACGTCATGCCAGATGGCTAGAGTTTGCTCCTAAGGTCGAGTCACTGACGCCAACTCCTTCGTCAAAGTCCGAACCAACCTCACGGCTCGCACGGTCGCACCTTTCTTTGTCGAAGTCCAAACCAACCGTGTGCTGCCTTTCGCGATTCGCAGCATGCCAAATCATCGAAGGTCGAAGAAATTGCAAGTTGCAATTTGCAATTGTGGAATCTAACCATAGAAGAGATGCACTTACTGAAGGTGAGTGTTTTAATTTGATTTTTTTTTTTAAATGGGAGGAACCGGGACCGAACCGAAAGGTTTGGTTCGAATCCAGTCCAGTCTTTGTTCCTCCTGGGGCTGGTTTCGGGATTTTAAAAAAAATCTCAAACAACGCAGAACCAGACCGACCTGGACCGCACCTACCCCTAATTTTCCTAATCCTTTTTACCACCAATTCGACCCTCTTTGATACTTAAATACACAAAGAATTAAGTTACAGAAAAATTGATCCAGCATTGTGTAAAAAACACTATTAAAATTGTTTTAACCCTTAAAGTGTTGATTTTTTTTAAATTAACTCTTGAAATAACAAGTATTTGGCAGGACTAGACACCAAACAAAAAACATTACCTTTAGTTAAGATAGAGGGAGAATACTCTACGATGTCAATGTTAACGCAGTCGGGTGGACATAATTATATTGCCAGAATGCTTATTAAAGACAAATTGCCTATAAGAATAGTTGAATGAGAATGTTGCAGAGAGTTGCTTCAATATTTTCAAGACTCGTTTGTTATGTCATCATGTAGAGTGGTTGGAAGAGATATTGAGATGATATATAAAAAAGAAAAAAAGTCAATTAAAAGAGTACATCAAGAAAAGTAGTCAAAGTAGTCAAAAGATATATTTAACTACAGATATATAGACTTCTTATCAAAATATCAATTATATGGAATTGACAAAACACTTTATTGATGGCGATTAGAAGTTACATAAGAAGATTTTGAATTTTTGTCCGATTGATAACCATAAGAACGGAACCATTGGAAATATTCTCGAAAGTGTTTGCTTGATTAGGGAATTGAGAATGCGTTTACTGTTGATAACGCCTATTCGAATAATGTTGTCATTTCATATTTGGTTAAGAATTTGCGACATTGGAAAGACTTAGTTTTAAATGGAGAATGTATGCATATACTCTATTTCGCTCATATTCTGAATTTAATTGTTAATGATGGTATGAAAGAACATAAATGTTCAATTAGTAGAGTACGTAAGATGGTAAAATATGTTAAATTTTCACCAGGACGGTTACAACAATTTAAGAGTTATATTGACAGTCTGAATATTACAATTAAGAGTAATGTAAACCTTGATGTGCCTATTCGATGGAACTTTATAAACTTGATTTTCGAGAATGCTAGAAAATATGTAAAAGCCTTTGAAAAATTAGAAGAATGTGATAGAAACTTTGAGGAAGGACCTCCTACAAACGAAGATTGGTGATGCAAACCCTAGATATTAGAAGATTCAACATCTTTCAACAAGCAGAATAGTTTAAAAGAATCATTTTTCGATTCAAGAATAAAGTAAGGAACTAAAACCCAATCGAATAATTCGATGAAACCGTAGTTATCAAAATAAGAGTTTGACTTAAACCAAACTCGTTGGTAATAACCAAAACTATTAAGCTTGATTTGAAGAATATCGATATTCTTTGCAAAGAACTAAAAAAAATCATCTCTAAAAAAACTCAATTTTTAATTCAAACTTATTTTTATTAATCGAAAGTGTTTTGTCATTAAATAGCCTATAAGTTAAAATTAAATTAAATGTTATAAAAACAAAAATAAAGATTAACTAATAAAATCATGTAAGACATTTATCCTCTGCACGATCGGATATCATCTTATGTTTAAACTCCATTTGAACATAATTTGA
Organism: Begonia peltatifolia; assembly: GCA_022433055.1. Classification (NCBI taxonomy): domain Eukaryota; kingdom Viridiplantae; phylum Streptophyta; class Magnoliopsida; order Cucurbitales; family Begoniaceae; genus Begonia; species Begonia peltatifolia. The sequence goes on from CM039520.1 coordinate 5,752,682, forward strand.
ATTGATTTGAGTAGATTTGGCCGAATAAGATATTTTCTACTAAATTTACATGATTTGTATGCACTTGCATGTGCTTGTGCATGTGACTTTTAATCCTCATATGAACATGATACGCCTCGGAGGCCAATGACTCGATCACCAACCAAGGTATGTTCACCAACCAACCTTTTAACTAACTAACTTGTTAATCTTGTAGGTGTAGGCCATTTTAGATTGCTTGGAGTGGACTCAAGAGGAAATTTGTCTTCTCGAAGACAAATTCACGTAACCAAGCATTTATCGTCTTTTAAAATTATGGCAAACATTAGCCTTTTTACTTTGTCATTTTATTTTGAACATTAGTCTTGTAATATGTTGGTGTGTTTGCTTAGTTGATATTTAGAATGACTCGATTGATTAGGATGGACGCACGCAAAGGAGGGAATGATTGAAGACAAGCTGCACGCAAGAAGGAATAACCACGATGGACGAAAAATGCACGCGCGGGAGAGCACCATGAACTGCATGGCGCGCGCGGGAGAGCACTATGAACTACATGGCGCGCATGAGAAAAGACCTAACCGAGTGAAGCAGCAATAGCGGGCGCGTGTGAGGAAGAAGCCAAGCCAAGCACCTGGCCACGTAAGATGGCGCACAGGAGGCGCGAGACACTACAAGGTGCAGGGTGGAGGGCGCACAGGGTCATTCCATGGCGCACGTAGCTAGATATCATGGAACGCTGGTGGGTGCGCAAAGGACCTGACCGAAGATGGCGTGCAACCGAGCAGCAGTAAGGCGCGTGCAAATGTAAAGGCGCAGTTGCAACGGATAGCGCACATATGGGAGTTGGCGCGCGCGCGAGATGATTGCGTGACCGGCAGTGAAGGAAGCTATGCGCGCACGCGCACGCTCAATCACGACATCGTACAACTCCAATTGCTAGTTTTTGTCTCCCACAGCTACTTTGCTTAATCTTCTTCTTTCCTTTTTTGCAAATGAAACCCAATAGTTTTTAGGATTATTTAACCTCGATTTATAGCTCTGTAAATGGACTTTTGATGAATCAAAATTTAGAGTGAAGTTTTCTTCATTTTATCAAAGTACTCTTCGAATGATTCTCTTCGGTGTGTAATATCCGAGCGTTATCACATTGTCTTCCAAGTTCTGGTGGCTCTCATTCGCCATCTTTCTCTCCACTCCCTCAAAGGGTTGGAAAGCAGAAGAAGGGTGGAAAGCTAGCTCATCCGTTGTTGTTTCCTTCGGGTTCAAAGGTTGCATCACCTGTGGGCCCTGTCGTTGCTCCTCAGCCCTACAAGTAAGTCTCCTCTCATCGGCTCTTTCTGAGGTAACTCTATAGTTGGGTTCTTGGTTTTGAACCAGGAAATTTGCCATTTCTATTTCACACTATTTCTCTGTTTTCCATCTATTTTGGATTTCTATTTTGGGGTGTAATCGGTTAAACTCGAGAGCACCAACCCCCCTTTCTGTTTAGCCTTATTTATTGTTCTCTAACTCGGTTTTGTAGGCCACCCCTATACTACGTCAGAACATGTGCTTGACGTATATCCTTTTTAATTCCTACATGTGCATGTGTATGACACATGTGTTTTTTAAATTGTTACATGCATATGTGTGTCGCATCCTGCCCTTTTAGTTATTCTTTGAGCATGTGCGTTGGATCATCTCCAAATTTTACATATCTTCAGCTTCTTGGTTAGTCATTGAGCTAACCATATCTTCAATTAGATTCTTGCTCTTGAGTTTTTATTCAGCCTCAACTTAGATCACATCATCAGAGGTGGACAAAACCATCCTAAGGACCGAGAACTGAACAGAACCACCAATTTTGGTTTGGTTTCGGTCTTTGATCTTCGGTCCTCGGGCCAGAATTTCCACCTGATCCAGTTCAATCCTCGGTCCATATCCCAAAATCTCAAAAAATTGAGATTGTATCGACAATTAAAAAAAAAAACCAAGTTAGGATTAATTGCTTGCTGAAACAAAACCGAAACAGACTTTAAAATTCTTCTAAAAAATCTCAAAACAGACCCCGTCCCTCCTGTAAGCCCTAACCCCAAAATCCCAAAAAGTAAGTTAGGGCTAATCAGCAATTCGCAATCGTGCTCCGCTGCTATGGTGCTTCCAGATGGCCAAACCTCAGTCCCTCCTCAGCACTCTCTTCGCCGACTCGCCTGCTCGCCCTTGCCCCTCGGTGCTCACAAGTTTATTGCCAGATCTCAAAATCCTTCGCAATAGTGTTTATTCATCTCTACGGAGGAGATTGAGTGTTGTTTTTTTTTTTTTAATGTTCATTTCTGCATCAGTATGTTTTCTAAAGCGATTGTTGAAATTTTGATATGGATTTGTTGACAGTATTTCCTAATTTTTCCTCTTGTCTGTTTCGAGCTCTTAAAAATTGTTTGCTAGGATTAGTTTCTTGTGTTAAAATTGTTTTGATATGGATTAGTTTCTTGTGTAAAAAATAAATAAATAAACAAAATGTGGTGGGAGGAACGGGGACCGGATCAAAAATTTTGGTCCAGTCTCGGTTCAGTTTCGATCCCTTCTATGGCTGGTTCTGGGATTCGAAAAAAAAATCTCGAAACTTTGGTCCGGTTTCGGTCCAGGCTCGGGACCGTACCGGACCGACCCAAACCATACCCAGCTCTACACATCATCAACCAACCAATGTAGATATTTATCTCTTTCTCATCCACATGAATTTTTATCTCTTTCTAGTTTGCATGAACCTTTACCTTTCTCTCTCTAATCTATGGGGATTTGTGCGCCCCAACCTCGTGTCTTATAGTTCTTCTTTTGCCAATTTCGTGGGGCCCACTTCCATACTACGAAGCTTTTTATTTTCATAGTCATTTGCTCATGTTGTAATGACTCCTAAACCATGTGAAGTTTTCTTCATCAAACCATTTTTATCTTATAATGGATTATGGTCATTGACCTTGAGATTTATCGATCATCGGTTCACACCAATTAGGCTAACATTCGAGAATTTTGCAAGTTTTTGAAGGTATTTTATGACACTTAAAGTTTTTGTGTCATTGTATATTACTTCAAATTTGTATGTTATTGAAGTATGTGAGATATTGAGAAGTATGTCAAGGGTGATGATATGTTATTGAGAAGAATGACTTTCGGAATGCTAAACAAGTTTGACAAATATTGGGGAAATTTTGACAAGATCAATTCCCTTGTCTTTGTAGTCATTCTACTTGATTTAAGATGCAAAACAAAAATCTTAAAACATTGTATGAGCATTTTGCTAGGTAATGAATGAGCAGACGATTTTATGAAACAAATCGAGACTTTAATGAAAAGATTATATTTGGAGTACAAAGGTGATAACATTTCGAGTGCTAACATTGTTGCAAATCCATCGAAGACTACTACTCCTCTCTTCTCTACGTATTTTGACTATTCACTTGAGTATGATACTTCAAGTAATGTGTTTGAAGTTGATGAATATTTAAATGATAAAGTTGAAAAATACTTAGACAATTTAGACATTTTAGCATTTTGAAAAGTGAATTCGCATAAGTATCCAATTTGAAGTCAGATAACAAGAGATGTGTTGATCATTCCAGTTCCATGAAAATGTTTATATTTGGCATGTTTACCACTTTTTCTTAACATTAATGCTAATTGAAAATTTTTATCGCTATTCAATTTAGTTGATCCACGCTAAATGATTCTCCCTTTTTTGTCATAGAGTAGTAAAATTGAAACACCAGGCCAAAAATTGATTTTGGAGATATTTATAGACTTTATTTTATTTCTTTCAATTATTTTTTGGTGAGGTATTATTTTTAAGTTTAGTTCTGTTAGGGTTGTTTAATATCACAATGTTATTTTATTGATTTTGTCATATTTTGATTTACATTGTTACATTATCTTGATATTACAGTTGAATTAGTGTGTTAACCCAGTTTGATTAGGTGATGACTAAAAGCTTATACTTAAGACTTTCATTGTATTAGTAGTACATAATGTTAAAGATCAAGCGGTTCGGTCCTCTTATGAGTCGGGTTCGGGTCGTTCCCCATATTGACGCGGCCGACGTTCGAGTCGGAACAAACTAATAGTAATGATCTAACACAAAGCATGAGAATTGCAGTCACTTGAAAAAGAGAAACGAGGTTGCTCATAACTAAAGTTATATTTTACTAACCAACACAACTTATTCCTAGAAAAACTTAAAAACAATTGTGCGGATGTAATAAATGGTGCAATATTAAACTAGGTATACTCATATTCACGTGTCATTAGGGTGTCGTGCACATGGATTTCTTTTCTGCATTCTCCTGCCTCCTACCTCTACCAAAACAAAATGTACGAAAATCAACATTCATGGGTGTGAGGCGAAGTCTAAATTACAACCCATCAAATGCTAGAATTCAGACCCCCTTTGGTCCCTTGCTTGTCATCTTTTGAGGCAAAAAGCAGAAAAATTAAGATATTCTCTGACCCCATTTTTATCACCGCAGTTTTTGCTCCAAGACGTAATAAGAGGACTGATAGAGGAATAAACCCATGAGCCACCAACCAGCAAATCGATGGCCTACACACGTTGCCATCATGATTTCTATTATTCAATCTACTATGATGACTAGTTTTCTCTTCTCTCCCACTAGCTCTTGTTTCTCTCTGGCTTGCAATTGGTTGAAATTTAGAAGAGTAGAATAAAGAAATGAAAAATGAGAGTAATTGACGGACTTGTAGAAATGTCCATTTTCCTTGCATTTCCACGAACATAAATGTCTGGTCTAAGCCAAGCCATTATCAAAATGAAGACATTGACCTCCACATTTGAAGCATTTATGGACACGTTTGGGTGCCATGAAATACATGAAGCAGCTCTTGCAGCCAGCAACCACCAAAACCTCGTCTTTGTCAACCTCATTGCTGTAGTTGTTTATCGTGGAGGAAGGGGAAGACTCTGAACTTGACTCTTCACTGTCAAACCAGCTTTCCTCTTCTGAATAGAATTCTTCACTGTTTTCTCCGGTTATCCTCGGATCTTCTTTGGCTCTCATTCCGTTCCTCCAGTTCATGTAGTATATCTCCCCTGTCTGCCCACAGAACATCCAATTTAAGGAACCCTTAATTGAAAACTGTTCACCAAATCTAATCCCATAAAATCTACTTTTCATTTCTAGAAAAGGAAGAAAAAATGCAAATCTTTTGGGCATGGCAGCTGTGTGAGATACTATGATATGACCAGACCAAAAAGCTTCTCCTTCTCCACTTACCGAAGCCAGAAAAAAAGGGTTTCCTCTTGTTGTTGGCTAAGACAATAAAGTTCCTAGAATTGCGTTTTTATGGAGAATCGATTAAGTTAGTTGGATGAGGCCTTTCTTCTTTCTCAGTTTTCTAGGGTTTTTGGTTTCCACCTCTTCCATTAAAGGCGAATAGGTGTAAGAGAAAGACGGAAAGAAACGTCATATAGGAAAGAGCCAGAGTCGGATTGTGGTTTCAATTCAAAGCAGCCATTAAAGCAAACCAAAAAGCTCAACAAAAACCCATCATTGAAGTATCAAATCATAGAAAATTGAAGATATTCAGTTAGTCGATGAAATAGAGGAAGCAAAAAAAAAAACAAAGATTTATGATTTTTTTTTCACGAAAAACGCGACCTAAAAATAATTCTAGAAAAAATAAATAAAATGAAAATAACCTTTATATCGAGGCATTGCTCCCAGTGATAAGGGAGGGAGGCATGGGAGTTGAGCTCTAAGGCGGTATCGGAGGTTGGGAAATAAGTATCGTCGGAAGTTGACGTCCGAGAAACGCTTGATTCTGAAACGGAAACGGAGCTGCCGGAGCTTCGATGGTGGTTTAGGGAGCAGTTTTGCAAAGAATGCTCTAAGGAAGCTGTAATGGTCGCCATGTTCGGAGACGCCATACCAGTTCAAATCCAAGAGGAAGACAACGATAGAGATAGAGTTAAAGGGAGGACAATTGGAAAGCGAATTCGCAACGAGGCGCAGGAGGAGAGAGAGAGAGAGACGTCCATTAAGAAACAAGAAAGAGGAAGGAACTAATGGATTCCTTCAGGGGTAAAAATGGAAGCTCGGACTGTAAACGTGGCGTGGCGTAGGAGAAATTTCAGATACAGTGTGTGGACCCCATCCCACTACTCCCGTGAAACTGTGGTAAAAGTAATCGCCCTCTTAATCTCCACTCAGGTGTAATCATTTAAATTATAAGATTATTAGTATTTTTTTTTTTTTTTTTTTTGAGTAACTATCAATTTACCCGTAAAATAAATTACCTCATATTATAAATTTCGTCAATTGACATATTGTATTTAGACTCGTTATCAACCGACACTCTCTTGTTATTACATCTATTAAAAATCATCTTATTCACCTCACGTGTGATATTAGACTTCTTATTCATAACTCTCGTCTGCGTGAGGTGTACATAGAAGAAGAAAATGATCGAAAGTTTCTCTTAGAATCTCCTAATGAACTAAAACTGAAGGTGAAATTTCAAAATAGTCTTGTAATTGAGTTAACATGTTGTGAAGCATTAAAGTTTAATGAACCAAAAATATCGAAACTCGACTCGAATCCAACGAATTCTTTCCCATTCGACCGGAGATCGGAAACTCCAGTAGCCCTTTGAAGTGTCAAATTATTACCCGACAAGTACGGATGGTTAAGTTAATTTTAATCCTAAGTTTTTAAGTGAAGTAGAGTATGCAGGTAGACTCTATCAAAACAAATTACCTCATTAAAGATAATTAAATATAACGTGTATAAAGATGGGTTAAAAAATTATATGCACGCGAACATTGTTGAGAAATTTAAATGTTCAACTTACTAATCTATAACACCATTAATTAACCCAAAAAAATAAATTCAATTATAGTATGAATATTTAGGCATTATATATATATTTTTGTGAAACTTAATGAGTCATGATTATGTTTAAGTGGAGACATTATCATTTGTAACATTTTTGTCAAGGACAAAATAGATACAAAGCATATTTTGAGTCTTGGTTACTTTCATCTTTTAATTTGTAACCTCAGATACCAAATTAAATAGTACAAATAATATGATAAATCATAATTAATTAAAACAAGTTATTAATTACGTTAATTGTTAATAGTTAAAGTACAAAAATGAGTGTTAAACATAACATTAATAGTCAGAGGAGGCAGCCATTGTCCCTTTTGACATAGATAGTTTGTTTTTCGTTGATTAAAAAATAATAATATTACATTTATTTTTGTATTAAATAATTATTTATATAATAAATTAATTATTTTAATTATATTTATTTTAGTCTTTCCTTTTTAAGAGGATGAATTTAATTGGCAAAAAAGTGGTGGGCGAGGGAGAAGAAAGCGTAGAATGATCCCTGCATTGGTATTGTTTTAAACCAAGAAGAGAGAGAGAGAGAGAGAGAGAGAGAGAGAGAGTGCAACTCAAACTCAAAATGTTTGATTTGCCCAAGTAGGCTTGTGTAAGTTCATCAAAGGCTAAAGCGCAGCGTCAATCAGAAATATTTTATTGTGTCTCCGAATCTTATACTATCATTATGCTCTCTTACCAGTTCTCGGATCTGACAGCTGCACTAATATTCCTTCTGCGACCAGCTGGGAATCCTTAGTTACCCTAGGCTTAGTCCTACGTTCATTCTTCGCCCCCTTTTGTTCAATGAAAATTGAACGAAACAGTAGCCCAACGTAATTTCGTGTTTGGCATAATTGCAGAGTTGTTGTAGATCACTTGTTGGCTTAATGATGAGAGTTTTCTTAGAGAGCGTCGAGGGCTTGGTTAGTGATCAAACGTCAGCTGTAATCTGTCGACAGCACCATTAAACTGTAACAAGACAATATTATTTTTAACAAAAACACCTACCAGACTTTCTACTTAAGGGCCATGGATTCACCAATTTTAAATATTTCAAATCACTACATATTACTCTGCAACACTAACTAATTCATACTCAACCAATGACAGATTGTTATCTTTTCTAACATCTAACTTGGCTAGCTCCGTTATTTCAACGTGTCATCGTTTGTCCACAGCTAACCTCATTGAACCCTTGAACGTGTCAATTTTTTGCATTATGCAAAACCACGGTGGTCCCTGGCTTCAAGATATCAATTGAAAGTAAGTAATGCATGAGTACATGAAGCCGAAAAACAAAGAGTAGATAAAGAATGGTCGAAAACAAAAATAAACAAACAAATTCAATTCAAACTACTGCTTGTATAGGCATTAGAAAGCATACAATAGTCCGCAGATTCAACTCTCTTTCCCCGTTCCCATGATGTATTGGCATTGCAAAAAGGTTCTACGAAGCGAGAAGTTCAAACGACAAGAAAAAAAAATGCCTATAACCTTGTCAATAGTACAAAAATTGAGCGCGCCTAGATATAATAAGTCTTTCCAAGAAAAATGTCTCGATCGTTTGAAAAGATTACGATAAAACTCCTCATCTTAGAAGAAAAATATATCGTGATGTAGTTAATTCACTTGGTAAGCTGTAAAATTTTAAAATAACCACTAAATTAAAAAAAGGGCAACATGATCAAAGCATAAAAATCCCAAGAGCATGGACAAGTATCAAAACTGAAAGACTGAGAAGCATAGAGACAAAAATGGCTACGTTAGAAATATTAAAGCTATGGATGTACATGAGGAGAAGAGTTTGCACCAACTGCCATGGCTGCATCACACTCTGTAAGAACACCTCTCTAATCCCCATTTTTTTTTTAGCATTTGCACATTGGATGAGATGTATCTTTATTGTCTTCAACTTGTGCAATTCAGACTGAATTGCTTGCTTGCTGGCCAGAGAAAAGGAGGTGGCTCCGAGCATTTTCTGCATGTCCAAAGCTGGGGAAAGTTAAGATTAGGGACAAGTTATGGGAGTCAGATGAGCCAAACGAATAAAGAGCCCTATGGCTACAAATTCTAACTTAACTATACAAAGATATGTGCAAAATACTTAACAATAAAACTCAATGTTTCTGGCAAACCAGATACACAACAACATTCATAAATTAAAAGCAGGAAAATAATAAAAAGTTAAAAATTTGAAGACCAAGAGATTTGTTGTGCTTCTAAAACAGTCACCGGATACAAATGGCAGCTAATCTATGGTTAGCTCTAGCATCATCAGCATCCAACGTCACAGCTTCTTCACAATCCGTCATGGCCGTACCCAACCCACCAAGCGCCACGACTTTGTTGTTGAATAGAAAGTGACCAAACCAGTAAGAAGAGTTCCCTTATCCCACAAAGCATAAAAACAAATTTTGTGAATTCAAAGTTTTGTCAAAGATTAGTTACATTTCCAAAATCCTAAGATAAAGTTCCAGACAAAGACTAACTCGGAGCTCTTATGCAGTAAACAAGAGTTATTAATCTTTTGTTTTGTGTAAGAATCTTGTTGTATTGCACATACTAACTGTAAATTTGTACATATTGCACATATTTTTAGAAGGGAAAATAGTTTACAAAATAGTATGAGTTTGTCTATTGATTTTAGCCAAGATTTCTTTGTAGACGACGTTTGTCGCTGAATTTGGCAGACTTGTCCGCAATTTGTTTCATCGGCATGATGCATAAGGAAACACAGGAAATAGACCAACTACGAGAAACAAAATGCATAAAGAAATACGCAAAGGAGACCAACCATCGGAAGCAAAATGCATAAAATATGTTTGGAACAAGGGAATTACAAGAAAGTGAATTAGGTAATGTCAAAATTTGATGAAGCTGATTCATGCACTGTACTCGGACCTTGGTGAAGGAAGCAGAAGCAGTATCAAATGCCAGTTGTTGCTGACAAATCCAAAATAGGATTTAGGGTCAGGCAAATGCAGGCGTCTCTTGCCACATGAGGATGAAAATACTGCACTTCCACTTTTGATTCATTACTCAAATCTATCACAGAGCAGTGTTCTAACCCCTCTTTTGATTTAGCTCATTTAGCATATTATCCATAGAAGTAACCTCAAACTAATTTGTCTAATAGTTTGTAAGCCTGCAAATGTGGCGCATATCTTACTCAGAAACAATGAATCAAAGATCATATAGTCTGACATTCAACCAACCAACCATACCAATTTTAAACAGACGTCGATCATCAGAAGATCAATTTAACAATGTTTGGAAGAGACGTGGGAATTCATTTTGTGTTATTAAATCACAGGTATCTCATATCTCAGATCATTCGAATTTGTACAAGATCTAGGATGACAGGAGCACGCCTAAACCAACTTTAAACAAGTGCATATCATTCAAATTTGCACAAGATATTACCTTTCCAGACTTGTCATCTGGAATTTTGAAGCTGCATGCAATTTTGATTAGCTTTTGTACACACCTGTAGAAGGTTCATCCTATAACGTGAACGACTATAGAAATGGCAATGTTTAACTCAAGCCACATCTGCTGAACAGAACAAATATGGATGCATGGTGGGTTGAAACAAAGCAGTATTGTCCTCTTTTGCACCAATACGCCTACAACTAAAATAAAGTAATCAACTAACCAGACCAACAGTCCAAATCTAGAAGAGATGCACCAGAGCTGGGAAAGAAAACTACAAGATGAATAACTCTCCAAGTCTTCCTCCTAAAATTTATTGACGCGCAAAAAGTAGCGTTATAGAAGTGCTCGTATCGCAAACAAGTGATAGTGATAAGTGTCGAATTCTACGAAGATTAAATTATCAAACTTTAAATCTAAATAAAACAAAATAAATTAATAATATAAATTAAATAATATAAATTAAATAAAAATTAACATAATAAAACCGAGCGCGTACTAAACAAATTCAATCCACCAACAAAGAAAACCTCCTTTGATCGAGCAATAAAATTAATCAACGTCGAAAACCATCGTAAATAAATCCACCAACACATAGACAACACGATAATCGGATTGGAGAAAAAACACACATTGAAGTGGGAGAAACAACATGGAAGGCAGAAAAGTGTAGATTTACTTTTAATTTTGATTTAATTAAATCATTTGAAGAAGGACCATTCTCCTTGTATGAATGGTAGATTATTGGCCATAAAATTGAAAATTCAGCAGGACGGCCTTCTAGAAATGTTGAATGTTCCGACATTGAATCTGCTTGCTCTACATGTTCTTTGTTCATCTGTTGAAATTATAGATTACACGCAGATATAATTTTAAATTAGATAAATTAAGTGATTTATTATTTAATTATAAATAAACTATCTATTCGAAGGCTAAATTCATCAGGAAGGTTCTATAAATCTTCTTAGAAAATCTGGTCATCGTTTGAAATCCAGACGATTCCGTTTCCGCTCTGCGATTTCAAAGCTTTTGCCTTTTGCTTGCGACGACTTATAAAATCACGGCAGTGGTTTGCACGGAAGAATTGTAATCGTCAATGAAAATGACCAAAAATGAGGAACCGGTTGTCGGAGTTCCGTACTATGTTGGGCAGAATCCTTATCAAGCCGGGATGATTCCGCCAAACGCCGTGTACGGTGATCCTAAGGGCATTCCGATTCAGCAAACCATTTACAGGGACACTCCAGCTCCATTTAATTGTCTCTACTGCGGCAATTCTGGGCTTACCACCGTCCGGTAGGTGCCATCGTTTCTCTCCTGTCTGACCAAATTTCTCCTAAATCTTTGATTATATCATGCTGAATTCGAGTAGGAAAGTTTTTGGGTCTTTAGTGTGCTTGAATTATTTGGAAACTTCAACTCTCTTCGTACGATCCGTGCTTTCTGTGGCTTATGATCAAGATCAACACCCTTATTGTTTATTTCGATTTATCCCCAATTATAGATCTGTTCTATATCTTACAGTTTTCCCTTTCTGTTTCGCATCTACACTTTTAGGTGACAAACGGTTGTAATCTGTATCTTTCTCTGTAAGAAGCTATTACTCATGTTGCTAATTACAATTTTTGGTCTCAAGAATCCATTGAATTCATTTTTATTGTTACAGAATTCACATAAATTTGAGTGAAACACATCTTTAGCTTGCAATTGATTTCTCGCATTGGGTTGTCCAATTGCTTAAAAGAATTACTGTTTTATGGCTGTATGACTTACATCAAGTCACTAGATCTTGATACCTTATTCTTATCAGCGAGATTCATGAAGTGATGCCATGCTTTTTACCCTATTAAACAAAAGAAATTACAGTCTGCAGCAATGTAAACCTATAAACCCCTGCCCATTATGGAATTTTTAGCGTGTTATGTGTAGCAAAGTTCTGTTTGATTTGGAGAATGTCAGATGATCAAACATACATATATCAGTGACTTGAGGTTTGATATCAGAATCGTCCTTTAGCTTTTATGACTTCTGTTTTGTAGAATGCATGGCTTATATATTTCCGAATATCGTTGCTTACCCTCCCTCCCTCAAATATTACGTATAAAGCCGATAAAAATTACCGGAAGTTTTCATGAGATTAGCAGTGTTTTCCCAATTTTGGCATTTTATTTGATATGCAGATCAAAGCCAAGTCTGGCAGCTGTAGTTGGTTGCATGATGCCGATGATGTTAGGAGTTTGCTTTCTTTGTCCTTCAATGGATTGCCTATGGCATAAGTATCACTACTGCCCGAGTTGCAATGAGAAGGTAATACTACTTGTTCTTGAGATATTTCATAAACTCCACATTTAACTGCAATTTGAAACTGTTTCGTCAACTTCTTTCCAAATAGGTTGCTGATTTCGAGAAATCAGATGCATGCGCTGTGGTCGATCCTCCGCAGTGGACGCAACCCAGCTTTGCCCTGCCCTCATGAATCACTTAGCTGCTGTGCTGACATTGTTGCAATCTGTAATTCATATGGACGGGTTATTAGTCCTTAATACGTATGTTTTAATCATGAACAGATACAAAATATTAATACATTGAAGAGAACAAGGTGGTGTCTTGTTTCGATAAATAGTTACATAGTCAAGTGACTATCTAACTTGTTACTTACTGGGTTGGCCTCATGCAGGAAGAGAAACAAAGGATGTAAACTTAGAGCAGATGATGATAAAAGAAAAGGTCATTTGTTTTTTTTTTTTTTACTCAAAACCTAATATTATTCTGGTATATGTCTCTAATTTGCAGAGCTTGTATCTACATGTTCTCTTTTCTAGGCCCTTCCACACAATAGAAAACTTACCTCATTTCTTCTGATAGATATGAGAGACTAATTCATGGAAGATAAGGTTCAGCATGAGAGATAAGAGCCGGCTTCGTTAGCCAAGAAGACTGCCTGCATTCCACAAAAGGATTCTTATACCCGAAAGCCGTCAAGAGGTTGCAGGCAAGTCATCCTTGGCTACAATGCCAGACTCTTCAATCCCATGTAGAACCTTTCTTCTGTTTTCATATTCACTGATTGGCTCATCAGCCCCTCCATTTTATACCTCCAAAACCAGTAGTCAATGTGGTTTGGATAGGGATTTCTTTTTGGTAGAATAAGCATCTGTATGGCTCTATCATGGAGGTTCCGCCATTGGAATATGTTCTGGGAATGGTCTGCATGACCCAATGGATGGGTCTACATGAGGTGAAGATGGTGATAGGATTTAACATTTAGGCTCCAAGAAAGGGCTCGTACTATCTAGTTTCTATCAAAAGATAAGTGTGGCTCACATGTCATCCTGTCTGGCCCACATAAATGGCCTTTGGCTGCTTCCAAAGGACTGCAGTCGGTCCATATTTTTATTCACATTTGTGGGGTGTTTTTTTGGATTTCGATGTCCTATAGTCAGGCCTCTGTACGGAGAGGTGACAAGAAATTTGACCGGACTAGCTATAAGCTATGGCCTAGAAATAGGAATGGGAAAATTGCCCATCTCCTCAATTTTCTTCTATTCATTCGAGGGTAGGCCTAATTGGGTTAATGCCAATTTGTTATTGTATAGTTAGAATTATTGCAATCTTAATAAATCTATAGTCATGGTTGTCACGACCCAGCTCCGGGTTGTGACAGTGGCGGCGTGGAATTGACTTTTTGGTTTGTTGAAGTCGTGGGTGTTTGTCAATGAAGGGGAAATCTGATGCTGATTTCCCATCTTTTTGGCGGTCTATATATGGCTTCATTTTCAGCCAGTGGGCGATTCTCAAGAGGAGAAGCACTTGTCTCCGTTAGAATTTTCTTCCCCACTGGATCGGACTGCGTTTTATGAAAGCCTATCCTACCCTAACTCTTTCTCTATCTCTCATTGCTTGTAACAGTCACTGTCATGGTCCCAAATTTCTGACCAGAACTGTGGCTCAAATAGTAATTATGGAACCCAAGTGGGTTAGAGATTAGTGTCGCTCAAATTTTAGTTGATTTGATTCGAGTAAATGTATCAATATTAATATTTTATATTTTTTTTATTTGAATTTCAAAATTTAATGTATTTTAATTTTGATATAATGAATTTTTCATATGCTTATATTTTTTTTCTTAACGAATTTTCACGTAAATTTTTTTTCTTATTTGAAATTTTCACGTAAACTAAAAACCATTAAGTAACTGTCCGGTTCAGGTAGGATCCAAACCAGACCGGATTGAGCCATTCCTTACACCCACCCCAATCATGGTGACTATGAAGTTGATCCGGTCAGATCCGATGGTATGACAATCTACACGTGAGATTAAATTAATATTACGTTTAAGCTAAACATGTCATGTGAATTGGCACGTTATTATATAACTCAACTCGTGGTTAATTAAATTTTACCCTAACAAGTTTATCTTAGCAAGACACGAAATTGGGCACGATGCTGAACCTGGAATACAATTTTTGAAATTGCTTTAGATGGAGAGTGATCATACTCTCAATCCCGCCTAGAGTTTGATGTTGGGGTTGAATTGCTTTAGTGATGCTGGTCAACTCACTCCTTTTTAGGAGGAAAAGTGATCATCATTCTTACCATTATCATCCTCAATTTAAAATAATTAGCATTATTTTGACGTCGGATCGATGAACAAATATTACACAGATGTAATATTAGAGTACATAATTTAGCGTTATTATATGATATGGTTTTTTCATTTATGAGAACAAACTGTTCAAGCTGTGAAATTGTTTTCAAAATGAAGAAAAATTGATTTCAAAAATAGTTTTTGACTAAACGAAGAAATATGTTAAAAGACTTCGGTCTTCCATCAAAAGAAGAGTCCAAATCACATGCCCAACAATCAACCCTTCCCTACTTTATTGAGCCATGTTGACCCACGTCAAGCCCATCTTCTTCTCCACTACATTTTTATTAGTATAATAAATATAATATTATTATATTTATTTTATTATACTCGTTAATAAATATCACGTTAAAATATAATAATTGTAAAGTAAAAATAATATTAATCAAAACAAAAAACTACTCGAGAAGGCGCGGAACTAATTTAATTACAAAAGACCCGAAAACAGAAAATACAACATAGATTCCGTAAAAGATAATTTAATTATCCGCCCATTGATATAGTTGACTTCTAAATCCGTAGTTGGTTGAGAATTTGTTCCCCAGAATTTAGGCCAACACTCACTTCACAAATATATTCCTCAACAAGAACTATATACTATATTATAATGACACATAGTCACAACTTTCAAATATGAATTTTAATGTCAAAGAATCTTTATTATATTGTTTGGAAAAACCCAAAAGGAAATTGGATGGAGGGGGGAGAGAGAGAGAGAGAGAGAGAGAGAGAGTGTGTAACGTAAAAATGTATGAAATTTCGACCTCATTGTTCTGCTACTATTACCAGTCTCTGGAAATATTCATTACTTAGTATTTTGGACATGTGACAGGGTGACTCTGCAATGTACGATGAGTCATTTACCTACAGATCGTAACTTAAGTGCAAATCATTTTTTTCAAGGCCCGAATTTGTACTTTTTATTGGAGCGACTCGTGGTAAAGCTGAAAGTCAGATTCTTTCTCTGGAAAATAAATGAGCAAAACTTGCAGACTACAAAACAGGGTCAGGTAGCATGCTCTTTGCTGTACGCTCTGTCGTCGTCGTCGTCCCCACCCAAAGACTTTTTCCCCAAACGCTTGCTTTCTGCAAGGCAGTCAAATTCTGTAGGATACCCATAACCAAAACTGAAAGAAGAAGCTTGTTAGTCTGGACAACAAATTTTTACATATTTCTTGCGGGGAAGACTAAATGAACTGCTTAATGAGTAGTCTGATGGAGTAGACAACTATCACAATCTCATCAATGGAGTTTTTAATAAATGTAGTGGAGTTTGCATAAAGACAAGGGAAGGAGGAGGAGGGTAGTTTTGTCTTATTTTGATAAGCGTGCAAGGGCATATTGTGGATGATAAGTGGAATCCTGAGAGTGGAAAAAGTAGATTTGCTAAACAACAAGAACAAGCAGTCAAGATTTTTTCTCTCATCAAAAGTCTCAAACTTTGAGAATTTACAGTTTTGGGTATTGTCAAAACACAATCTGTCCTTTGTTGGGCTCTATAAGTTCTTCCCTCTCAACGTCGAGTCCTTGCTTCGACGAGCAAAACATCTCTCTCTCTCTCTCTCTCTCTCTCTCTCTCTCTCTCTCTCTCTCAATATTTGAAAATGGCGATTCGTGATCTTCACCTTCTGGTGTCTGGTCTTTTTCTGTCAACTCTTTTCACAGCTACGCCATCAAGAGCCAACGTAGAAGGTAAAACAGGAATCACCATCAGTTTTCTATAATTATATACTGGCCTGGTTTGTTTGAAAATGGGTGTTGATTCGCAGGAGATGCACTGTATTCGTTGAGGAGGAACGTGAAAGATCCGAATAACGTTTTGGAGAGCTGGGATCCGACTTTGGTGGATCCTTGCACCTGGTTTCATGTTACCTGTGATGGAGATAATCGGGTTTCCCGACTGTAAGTCCGACATGCTCTTTTTTTTTTTTTTTTCTGAAATCTCAAAGGGTTCTCTCCTTTGAGATTGTGATTGTGAAGAACAGTGAAGTCAATTTAGTAAAGTGATTGATTAATGGAGATCCATTACAGGGACCTGGGAAATGCAAAGCTGTCTGGCACTTTAACTCCTGAGTTAGGCAAGCTTGAACGTCTTCAATATTTGTGAGCCTCCTCTTCTCTGTTCAATTATTTTCAGATGAAATTTTCATTTAGTTTTATTTTGATTATTTATTTATAATTTAAAAAAAAAAACAATCTTCAAAAACGCAAATTACTTAGAATTAGAATTAGGGGTGGAAAGACCAGACCTGCGGTACGGTGCGTTGCCAGTTCGGTCTAGTTTCAACTCTTAACTGAACTGTAACTGGTTCTTGAGATAGAAGAACCGGTTTTGATTAATATGATAAAACCGAACTGAACCGTTGGATCACAAACAGAACAACAGACATTTAATGATGGTTGAATCATGAATGGTTTGGTAAGTGGGTGTGTTTTATTTTTATTTTTGCAGAGAATTGTATATGAATCACTTGGAGGGTGGTATACCAAAGGAAGTTGGAGGGCTGAAGAATCTTGTGAGCTTTGATCTCTATCACAACAACCTCACTGGATCAATCCCTTCCACTCTCTCTAAACTCTCCAATCTCAAATTCCTGTAGGCTTTCTTTTACCACCTCTCCGATTTTTCCCCTTCTCGCTGGCTCGAATTTGCTTCACTTTTACTTGACTGGTGCAGGCGATTGAACGGGAACAGGCTGACTGGCAGAATACCACGGGAATTAACAACGCTTAGAAACCTCAAGATAATGTAAGAAATTAACGAAGTTCAAGTTTGGAGTGGACGTAATAATTGTCCTTCAGTCGACCTGTTTTTCTCATTCGATAGTAAATTTGCAGCGATGTGTCGGAAAATGATTTGTGCGGGACAATTCCGACAACGGGATCATTCTCCAAGTTCTCCGAGCAAAGGTGATGAGTTAGTTTAACGGCTTTTTATTCATCTTGATCTTAGCTGTGGAGATATGTAAATGTATATCTCGTGAAGCAGTTTTAGGAACAACCCGAGATTGGAAGGACCAGAACTGATGGGATTTGTGAGATATGAGAGTGGAGGAAGCTGCTAAAGGGAGGGGATAGAATTCCAGTTGCAATGTCTTGTTATCGTGGGAAGAACATTCGACAGTTTTAGAGCTTATTAGGCCTCGGCTGTGTTAAATATAATATCATTTTCAACGTTACCTAACCACTCTAATCTTTGTCCATTTAACATCACTCGTTTATTGGTACATAAAATCAGTAACTAATGAGAGCTGCTCTTAAAAACTTGACAACCAACTCACTGCAACATGCTCCATTTTAATATTTGCCTGGTAAGCCCGGTAGATGTTCGTATTCTAGCCTAAATTGACTCAATGAACCTAACTACCACTTCTTTGAAGTACATTTACCCCTAAAAATCAAACAACAGAACAATGCCCAGCGACTATCTTGAGTTTTCTACCAAACCTATCAAAGTGTACTAAGTTGAAGGATGCATAACTAGCAATTGTAACAAGGTATGATGATAAAGTGTAGTATTCAGACATAGCACAGAAGTAGATTCTCATTTTATGTGCCAGGAAAAATACATGATTCATTATTATACAAAATTTTTGGATTGACACAATAAAATGATTCATCAATTGCGTTCCAGGTATCTATCAATTCATTAGACAGCTGAAGATAACTACTAGAATTATTTACAGAAAAGTCACCTGTACGAAAATTATCACCCTTTTTGGTAGTCGGAGGAGGTTGTCCTGAAATAAGAGTAATCAATCCACCTGTTTGAACGGATCATATCCAATGCTCGAGGTTGGTCACTGGCACTTGAAAACTTATGCAAGTAATTCTTAGTTGCTACCTTTGTCTTGAACAACAGGAGCAATATTCTGTGACCCAGACGGCAGAAGTGGGCTACTAGATTGTCCCATTGGTGCCAAAGTTGGAGAAGGGGTATCTTCATCCATTTCATTTGAAGCAGATTCCGTCAATTTGGAATGATCTAATAGTCTCTCCCTTGGATCCCTTGATGGTATGGAAAAACTGCGATTTATCATCTGTGGAGGCGCTGGCAATGGAGATGCTGGATTTTTTACTGCCTTATTAGAGATAGAAGAAAGCAGTTGCTCTTTTGACATCAAGGGGCTGGAATGACCAACAAACCTTGAAGATCTAGTAGAATTTAATGTCAAAGAAGTGGGAGGTCTAGGAAGCTCATGAAGCTCACTTATTTTAGGAGAGGACACAACTTTGGGAGAAACAGGGGATGTCGAACGAGGTGGTGGGTTTTGTAATATAGGGCCTGAAAACAACTGGGGATGATCCATTGAGGCAGGCAAGGGAGGCTGTGACTTCACTGTCAATGGACCTGAAAAAGCTTGTCTTCTGATCTTATTTGCATCCACGGAAGTAGGATTATGTCTTGGAAGTAAAACTCCCCCTGTTGGAGGAGGGAGTCGAGTAGGTCCACTAATGTTGTTACTCTCTTTGAGCACATTGTCAGTATTTATCATAACATGTCCAAGTGTTTTCTCACCTCCCACCACCTTATTCATACCTTTTTGGTTCCAAACTGGCTTTGTGGAAATTGAACTCCTTGTATCAGCTGGTATAGGTAGTGCATAAGTACAAAACTTCCGAGATGATGACGGCCGCAATTGACTTACTTTGTCAGCAATGTCAAACCTATTTTCAGAAAGAAGTGGGGCTGACTGGGTGCCTGTACAAGCCTTGAGGGAAAAAGAATCCAGCATGAATTTCTAAAGGTTTTCCCGCAAATTCAATGTCATAAAATTCTAAAACATTATATCAATAAAGAAACTCAACATATCACAGTGCTCAGATTTGATTGCAACATCTAAACAAAAAAAAAAAAATAATAAGAATATTAAATCCATCAAACAATACAACCTATCAGTGCGTAATGATGCATCGACATTCACAAATGAACTATACTAGTTTTTGCAAAATTACTATCATCCAATAGTGGAATGAGTGCATTATAAAAACAAGAGCTTTGAAAAAAAAAATCTTAAATCTCTAGAGGATGATGAAAAATACCTTAATTTTTCATTTCCAATGACAATCACTTTTTATGGATATTATGAAGACACAATACATAAATTTTTAGTTATAGACAGTCATAATCAGTGAATTACCAAAGTCCACGCTAAAATCTATAAAATTGACACTAATCAACTTCAACAGATTGCAAAACATACAAGATTAACACTAATCTACTCAAACCAAACCTAGTAGCAAATTTCAATCAGCAAATTTACAAAATCGACACTGATCACCATAGTTGATCGGAGTTTGCAGAATTAACACTTGTGAACATCAATTACTTGGAGGCCAGTTGATGTGTCTAGGGGAAACTTTACATTGAAATTTTATCAGACTGGAATTGATTTATGTTAAAAACCAGTACCAAGGGAATTTTGTTAATTTCCTTTAATTGAAGAAGCAACTTTCATTAGTTTAGAAAACACATAGTTTTCACTATCCCTGAACAATCTAGAGTATTTATCACATAAACTCAGAAGAAAACGAAAGAAAACAAAAAATAACAAATAAGAACAGTACCACGATAGATAATTCTAAGTATACCAAGGATTTACCTTGATATTATCCACCTGACAAACAATGACATCCACCTGATCCAACCGCAGAAAGAACATATTAGTTAGTAATAGATGAATAGTTTGTTAAATTTTGTTAAAACAAATCACAAAGAATATTGCTTCCACGTAATACACATCAGAAAAAAAAAATGCTCCAGGTTCTAAAACCTCTACTCGGAAACTGATAACTCAGTCTCAGTTAAAAAATCTGATGTTTCTATTAATTCCTATTGTCCTCAATTTTACAAAAAAAGAAAGATCAACTAACGTCTAACGTATAAGTAATAGCACATCATGTGTTTCATACTAGTCGTCAATTTAACAGCATATTACTATTCTTTTACTCTTCTTTCTCAGTAGTCCAACGGCAATTGTAGAAGGAAAAACAAATGTATATTCTCTGAGTCGTGAAGACATACTAAACTGACCTCCATCGAAGGTCGTAACATAGATGGATCTTGACCATGATCATTTTGTCCATGATCATGATTCAATTCACCATCGTCATCTCCATCATAGCTATCATTGTCACTGCTGGAGACATCTTCATCATACTCCCCATCGTCAGCTTCTAGCCCATTGATGTGATAATCAATATGCTGATGCTCTGTTTCCCATTTCACATGTGGATCCACTGCCTCGAGAGAATGAAGCGCCTTCTTGAAGAAAACTAACTGTTGTTGAGAAGGTGAAAGTGAAAAAAAAAACACAGGGAAAAATGAAGAAGAATCATGAAAGGAAAAAATTGAACCTGAGCAGCATGGTGACGAGCTGCTTGAGTAAGAAGACTTCGCGACTGCCCTTGTTTCAGAGATTTCAATCGAAAAATAAACAATGTCGCCTCTTCATCATAATCATCACGAGCAGTTTGTAGCTGCTGAAGAGTAAAACTCTCTCCTTTTGTGGTTTTTGACCTTCCCTTCTCTCTCTGCCTTGCTTTAATGTATTCATATATATCTCTGCACATCAAGCAGTGACCTGATAAGATATCATTAGATAAAAAGATAGCCGCACTCAAAAAATTTAGCAAAAATTTTTATGTTTGAACCTTTTTTCATCACATTGTCGTTTCATCTCCTGCATCAAAATGAAACAATTCTCTGTTAAGCAAATTCCATGTTGCCCCTTAAGTTGGCACCAACAAATAAACAATCTCGAGGTCAATGAAGTTGTCTTCTGGGAAGTAGAAAATATGATACTTTTTTGTCCAATTAGCAATAATTCCAAAAAATTGAGCTATTGGATTAAGCCTGGCATTTCTCCCTACTTGTAAGCATAATTTTAATGGTCCTCACACTTGGATATTTTTAGTTAAAGTGAAGAGATTAATTTGAATTCAGGATCTCATGCTCCAGTAGAATGTTAAATTACCAAGAATCCAAAAAAGTTTAACATATATCAAGCATAAGTATATAATATATATTTGAAATATGAGATATATATACTTGGAATAAGAAATATATGACACTGCACATCAATTAATGTGTAACAGTAACATAACAACTGACCTCAACAGTCTGAAGTTCATTAAGGAGAGACTCTGATGGACAAGTTATTGTCTTGAAAATGTGAGATCGCTGAAAATATCAATATCGATAATAACATAAATGGCAATATTTTAGACAATCAAACCAAGGAAATATCGACAGAGGTAAGAAAATCAATAACATTAATGACTCACATAGCTATCAACAAGTAGCTGAAGTTCAAACTGCACTTTTCCCAGCATTAGGAGAACTTTACCTGCAAGGCATAGTGTACATAATGCAGCAATCTCGCAGCATATAAAACTAACACTAAAATTTCTCAATGAAATGTATTTACTTCTACTTCTATAAGTTCAATCATTTTACCACTTCCTTCATCATCGTTTAGCGCAGTTTTCTCAAGCAAACATGCACCCATTTCGCGTAATGATTCAGAAAATTCTGTAAGAATGTCAGAGCATGAGAACAGCGTTTTAAGATAAGAAATACCCATGTAAGGAAATAAAAGTACTCTTTTACCACTAAAAACAACAATAAAAAGCATCTTATTGGAGAATGCAAGTTTCGGAACAAACATTTGTTCGGACGACAATTTCTTGCAATATGAAAAACTATAGAAAATGGAAACTTTCATTCATATTGAAAATTATGTATAAAATTATTAATGTTTTGACAAATCATTTCTGATTCTCATCGCCCTCTTAGTTAGCAAATGAAAATAATTTTGAAGAACTATACAAAATAGTGTTGCTTAGAGATGCACCATATGCACTGTTTGCTGTGGCAGCAGCAGCCGAAAGAAGGCTATCATAGCAATCTTTCATATCTTGCATATCCTGCAGAAGCAACACCACGCATTACAATTAAACAGAGATCACACAAAGGTGCGTCCAATAACGGTGACAAGTCTCAAAAGCATGAATACACATAATACCCGGACAAACTACTAATGTGTCAGTTTCGAAATTCAAACAGTGTGATTTAAACATACTAAAGTGAAAGGATGATATTTAGTTAGCGGAATTTTCTGGATGCACAATTTTTCCCATGGAAAAGATATAAACTATTCTCACATAACTAAAACGAATGCAAATCAACTTCCAGTACGCAGTAAAGAAAAGAGTAATCTGTTTTCCATGCTTTAGGCCGTTGACAAATTCGACTAATGATTGTCGTCAACTCAGGAAGCAATTCAAGAAAAATAAATGAACATAAAAATCATCCCAACGCTGCCTCCGTCAATTTACAGTATTTTCAATGAAAGAGCAAAAGAGGAGGAAAAAAAAAACCTGAGAAGCTTGAGAGAGCTCATCCAATTGAGCTAAAGGACGGTCTCTTCGGTCCTTCGAATCGTGCCGATGAAGAGCGAAACCTCGCAACTTCCTCAAGGACGTTTTCATAATTAACCTTCCCCGTCGAAATCGTCACTCCTCGAATCGCCGAACAAAAGGATAGCCACTAAAAATCGAAATAAAAAAAAGAGAAATTGCAGAAAGATGGAGATTAGGGAGCGGGGATGGCCAGTGCGTCGTCTAAAATGACACCATTTCCTGATCTCTTCCTTGGCTTCGTTCGAACGCCTGCATTCGATTGTACGCTACGCTCGCCTCAGGAACGAGAAGGAAGACCGAACAAAGTGGACGTTATTAGTTAATAAAGATAATAATTAAAAATAAAAAAATATGGGCTGTTTGACTGGTTTTGGTCGTTGGTTGGAGAGTTAATTATCGCTTTGACTTTCTTAATCGTAAATTAGACGACTTCATTCTTCCAACCTTTTGCAATTTACCTCTTTTTTTTTTTTTTTTTTTTTTTACTTTTTAATTATTATTACTTCCTGAAATTAATTAATTAATGATTTGTTTTTTTATTTGTAATCTATTTGATTAATGATTAATAACTTATCTCAGAAGTAAGAAGTAAGAATTAAAAGATAAAATTAAATTATCGGCGTCAAAAGACTAGTGACTCATCTTTATTATATTTATTGGATCAGAGTTAGTAGATTGAAATTAATGTCATAATATTAAAAAATAATATATGGTGTAGGTGAATAATTGGATGATTCGGACATAATTGGAGGATTGGGCCCAGCAAGAAATAACGATGAAATGATGTCGAGTAGTGGGCCTACAGTTTTGTTAAGGTCAACAAAGCGGGTTTCTTTATGGTGTGTAAAGTAAGTGGGTTAGTGTAAATTCCACTCTCTTTCTCCCTCCTTTCTCTCTCAATTGCAATTGAGCCTCGGACAAGAATCAGGAATAATATTATTTATTTTCTTAAAAAATTCTTCCACTAACTAATACGTTAAATAATTATTAATATAACACATCTTCGTTATTGAACGAGTATTTTAAAAAAATAAAATAAAATAAAAGAGAAAAACATGTGAGATTTTGTGCATTACATGTCTAAGCTTATCTTTAAACACCCGTCTTAAGCACATGAAGATCATTATCAAGGAACTAAGATTAAAGTGCTTAAGTAGGTTTTGAAAGCAACATATAACTTATAAAAGTAAGCAAAAAGGCAGCACATTTACAGGGCAAAATCATTCTCCTTTTATTTCCTCATAATATTCTGTCTGGAAGACACAATAGAAGTCATTTTCGCCTACTAGAAAATGCCAATTGGTGGCAGTCAATGAACCAAATCATTTGGAAGCCAAAAGGGTAAAAAAGAAGGTTACACAGTTTGCATAATGTTAATAGAGGCATTCATTTGACAGCCAGATGCAAAATGATAAAATAGAGGCTACATTTTCGCGGTTTCCAGAATGTTCTCCGTGTTATTCATTCACCAGATTCCCACATTCAGACCGTGGGAAAAAAAACAATCTAAAAATCGCACTCCTGCAAACAAGAAAAGGGAAGGTCTTGCGTGAATCAATAATTTTCATAATCTTAGACCAATAAAAGGAGCATTTTTGAAATATAAAACTCGTTGGCTATAACATACTTCAACAAGAATACTATCAACATTGAGTTAGATAATCTTCTTGATTACTGAGTTGTGATTAACCAGTCGCAGCCAAAGGTACAGCTCTGTGGCAAGCCCTCTTTGCCGCCCGAACAATATCTTCTATCTGCACAGACAAAATCAACAAATTAAAAGAGAGAAACTCAAAGTACAACATTGACAGTACCATAATGAGAAATTACATACTACATGATGGCCCTTTAAAAATTAATTTTTTTTATCAAAATTGACTAAATTTACAAAATAAATGGTAAGAACTTATAGATTGAACCTGTGGAACAGCCATTCTCTCAAGATTGGCGGCATAAGGCATGGGAACATCAGCTCCTGAAACCCTCTCAACTGGGGCGTCAAGATAACCAAAGCTCTCCTCGATAACAGATGTGCTATTACAAAAACATAAAAAAAAAAAAAAAACGCAAATTCAAAAGGCTTAGTTTACACAGTTTCTCAAAACTTTATAGCTATGACACAAACCATATCTCAGCACCAACACCATGCTGAGGAAACCCTTCTTCCACCGTTACCAGCCTGTTGGTTTTCCTCACTGAAGCATTGATTGTTGATCTATCCAATGGCCGAATAGAGCGCAAATTAATCACCTATTTGTCATAAAAATAATTACAACCTCCCCAGAAATTAAAAGTAAATAAAACGGTCTGATACTTTCGTTAAATACTTACCTCAGCACTTACTCCTTCCTTGGCAAGTATTTCAGCTGCCTGAGATCACACAACATTTTCAGTTATTTGAAGATGAAACTGAAAGGAATCCTCCTATCCGATTCACATATTCAAGGCGTAAGAAGGTAGATTTAAATGGTTGATTGAATTATGTTATCTATTTAATTACTTTTAAATTGAATGTTAGTATTTAAATAATGTTTGGGTATTTTGGGTATGTTGGTCAATAATTTGGTCATGGAAAGATTTTTTAGAGGTGTTGAGAGTAAAAGGGGACATTATGTAATTTTGGAGCATCAAGTTTTAGGGAGAGTTCACAGATATCTCATATATTCTATGTATTTGTTCCCGTTTCAATATCAAGCAAAGTATTTTTTTCTGAATATTCTGTGTAATTGTTCCGGATTCAATATCAAGCATTAGTATTTTTCTATTGATCAAGAGGGTGGGTGTCTTTCAGAAACAATGTGAGACAAGGGAGTAAAGAGTTTTTGTAAATTAAACGCAACAACTTCAGAACACTGGAAAATATAGTATCATAAAGTTCTAACAAAAATACTCCAACGGTATATGACACTATCATAGAGTTTCTAACAAAAATCCTCCAACGGTACAGGACACTGACTAGACAAACTAACACAATATCAAACTGGTATCTCACCATATCCGTGTTTCTCAAATTGAATTTGTAACGAAATACTAAATTTCTCTTATTTAAAGCACATAATCATGAAACAGTAGTAAATTAGAGGTTTCAATTAAATTGCATCTACTATTATTGTAATCGGAAAGTCCGTTTTCAATAATTGAAAATACATAAATGAATACCTATATTCTCAGTCTACTACATAACCAAAAATCACTAACCTTAAGTGCATAGCCAACCATTTTTGAGAAAGCCGTAATTGTTACATCCTTTCCTTCTCTTTCAATCTGTCAAAATTAGGCCACCACAACATATATCACACTGGGAGTGGGAGTATACTATAGTCAGGCCAATAATAACAGCAAAATTTGAGAAAGCTTTTACTACTGATAAAATATCACCTTACCTTAGCTTTTCCTATAGGAACGGTGAAACTGGAATCCAGAGCTTCAGCTGAAACAGGGAACGATTCACCATACCTAAAACACAAACACATGTGAACATTAACACCTTATTAGAAAGGCATGAACAAGCTTGCAGATCAAGGCAACTGTGCTAATTTGTAATTACTTACAATAACTCATTTTCAAGAAAAACAACAGGATCTGGATCCCTAATGGCAGCTTTTAACAGCCCTCTTGCATCTTCAGATGAGTATGGGGCCAAAACTTTCAACCCAGGACAAGAACCAAACCACGCAGCATAACACTGCATTAAAAAGCTATGAGCATTTTACAGAACTTGGCTCTACTCCAGAAAATAAAAGGTAAAAGTATTTGAATTCTGTAAAATTCTTATTCTCTACCTGAGAATGCTGGGCGCCAACTCCAGCAGCAGCCCCGTTCGGTCCTCTGAAGACAATAGGCACAGGAATTTTACCAGCTGACATATAGTTTGATTTTGCAGCAGAATTGATGATGTGATCAATTGCCTAAAGTGACCAATAAATAAGATAAGTTCAGAATCAAATGAGACAAGGGGCAAAACAGTGTACTTGAGAATTCATATGAGAAAAGACATCAATTTAAATTTTCAATGATACGATGTTCAGAGCCATGACCCAAAACGTCATATCATAGCCGCATAATAGTGATGTCAGATCACTTTTCCTACAAAGATTTTAAAGAGTTCTCCATAACAACAAATGAAAAGACAATATCCAATTCCGTTTTGGCATGAGAAGTAAGTCTTTAATCACTTATAGTGCATGTTTATACACTACTGCCATGTCTTGTTACTTCTTTTTTTTTTTTGATACATTGTCTTGTTACTTCTTAAGAACAAGAACTTGACAAAAATTAGAGGACTATTCAGTTTCCGAAATAAATTAGAGAACCAACTTTCCTTCATTAAACTATAACACACACCAATCCAAATTTTTTGTGAAAAGAGGATGGAGAAATTTAGTAAAAAATATCAAATGAACTTCATATCATTTCAAGAAGCTTCCAGAATCAAAATATTGCGAGTAAAGCAGCAAATAAAGCAACCGTTAGAAAATAGGAAATCTGTAACCTGCATTGAGAAGTTAAATGTCATGAATTCAACAACAGGCTTCAGGCCATAAAAAGCAGCACCAACACCAATTCCAGCAAAACCAGCCTGCATAGGTTAAGGAAGCAACAAAGTCAGCAACCATGATAGTGAAGAAAATAATCACTATTATACTTGCATACTAAAAAAGTAATAATCCGTTATGCACGTAAAGTAATATTACCTCAGTAATTGGAGTATCCCGAACCCTGTCAGGGCCATACTTCTCCAGAAGTCCTTTCGTTATCTACAGAAGATAAACATAAAAAGCTAATTGCTGACTTATAAAGTAAGGACTTATGATATCGCAAGGATAAGAAAATTCCTCTGTTCAAACCTTATAAGCTCCCTGGTATTCTCCAACCTGCAGTCAAAAAATTTAGAAAAAAAAACATAAGCCCAGAATTATCATAATCAAATTTGAGGGGAAAAAAGTTTGAATCATCCTTCCTTACTTCTTCACCCATCAAAAAGACTTTAGAATCAGCAGACATTTCCTCATCAAGAGCAGAGTTCAGAGCCTCCCTCACTGTAATCTGTCCAGAATTTAAAATTTTTTTTAAAAAAAATTAATAAGGGAAAGGAAAAATAAGGAATATAATTTGAAACCATGGGAGAAATTTAAAGCAACAAAATTTTCTCAGCTATAACCAAGAGAACAGATGCAGTAATTAGCGTCAACATAGAAATATCCCACAGAGTTGTAATCGATGAAAAGTAAGGTTTATTTCTATGATTCTTAAATGTTGATAACTGATTCTAAAATCCATCGTCGTCTCTCTCTGACCAATGCCCATTTGGAAGAGTATGAACCACTTTTGAAATAGAAGACCAGATTCCCTCATAGTTTTTTTTTTAAATTATAGTTACAAATATGAATTCATAGCATCAAGGATATTAAAACAGAAAAAAACCAGAAACAAAATGAGAATGATAAGAAGAATCAAAATAAACAATGCATTACCTCTTTGGCCGAAGATGAATAATTTCTCCATGCTGATGAGACAGGGCGAAGATTCTGCAACGCCTGCGCCAAAATTTTAAATCCAAATTTCAACGAAAAAAGAAGAAAACAAATATGCAGTGATAAAAAGCACAACTATAAACGTTTACCAGTACAGAGGAGGCTCTACCGCCAAACTTCTGCATTATGACTCCCCACATCTTTTCTTCTCGCACTTTGAGATTTATTATAGCAAAAAAAAAAAAAAAATCACGTTCAATCTTACTTATCGATAATGCGTCAAATCAAATCAATAATCAGCGCCCTAATTACACAATAATTTGATCACAATCATCAAATGCAATTAGAGGATTTCACCAGAAACAAATCCCAAAATCTGTTTTACGTCAATCAATACAGATAGTAACTCGACACCGGTTATCAACAAATGAAACAACGAAGGAATCTCTTTAATAAAAGCGCAAGAGGAAAGATTAAACGGAAACAGAAAATTAAAAATACCTGGATTGATTAAAAAAAAAAAGAGAGAGAGAGAGAATCAGGCTCTAGGAGAGATCGGCTGAGCCCCAGAAGTTGGTCGGTGTGGAGAGAGATGGGAATAGAGTTGACGGAGGGAGCAGCCACCAATCTAAACGACGACCTCGAGCTCTAATATTTTGATTATTTTGTAAGTAATAGTATCTTGAACCTCTTAATCTTTCACCTAATATATCACACTAATAAAATAAAAATAGAAAATATTTTAATATTATTCTTACTAATTTTATTATGTCTTTATTTTTGTATTTCTATATTAATATAATTTTTTTATTTATTAAATTGCAAAAAAAATCACCAATAATTTTTAAATAGCCATGATATTAATTGCATCATTAAAATAATCACCTCCGGATCTAAATAAAATTATATTAAAGTGAAAAAAAAGAGCACGAGAGAACAAATATCTTCCCAAAATAAAAACATAGACACGTGGAGTGTGGGCCAGGTGGGAGTTAGGTGGTGTGGATGGTGGCATGGAACATGCAATTGTCAGCTGAGCTACCTCCTCTTTCTTAGAGAGTAACATAAAGCTAACAGCCGATATAATTTGCTTTACCCTATGCTTTAGGGTTTTCTTGATGTAATAAAGGTTTTGCCAGATTTAATAAGATTTTGACGTGAAATGTATATTAATTATCACTTAAAACAGTTAACAATAATATAAATAAATAAGTTATTCTTAACCCACAGTCTTAATCTTTTGAAATTAGTGATGAATCTTAAACTTAGAGGTTGATAATTTATAAGAAATGACTCGCGTGAATGATTTCTTCATGTTCAAATAAGTGGGCCATAAAGTTGAATACCTGGTATTGGTGGGAGGCAAACCCTCGACCAAGAATGTAGCCTGCCAAAAGAAGCAGACGGAGGGGAACGTAGCTGGGCGGTAGTCTAGTGGCCAATCCAACCAAAGAATTGACGTTTCGAGACGCACACAGCGTGGCACCATAACAAACCCTTTCTCAAGGGAAGACACAAGGGTTCAATGGTTCCACGCTGAAGTGCGCCTCGGACGCCATTCTCCAACCCCCATCCAAAGCATCGGGTATCTTTAGTTCAGTGACGGGGGCCTATAAGAGAAAGAGGATGCTTGTAGAATGGGGCGTGGGGAGTGGACAAAAAGGTGATGAGTAGCACAGACGTGCCCATCAGGTGAGGCTAGGCGCATGCAGGTCTTGTCTGTATCCAGAAGCCAACCAAGTAGCGCGCCACATAGGTGCGGCTGCTCAGACAGAGAACGTATTAAGTATTGACAGAAGCGGGCAGTGGGCGGTCGGCGGATGGGAAGCATGCAGGGCAACGCGTCTGGACGTGTGGGAGGAATGGCTGCTCCTTTCATCTTATTACATTCCGCCACTTTTCCTAGTTCCCTCCAGAAGGTACTCATTTGTTCTCCGTTTAAATGACGTTTAAGTTTTTATCCTCATTCAAGAAAAACTATATCATATTGTTTAGAAATCCAAGCTTACTGGCCGGAGCTATCTGAATATAATTACCCGAATGAATACAATGCGTAGAGGCCTCGATAATCAAGTCGACTTGGATGGTAGCTTGTTTAAAAGAACAAGCAACATTTGAGTTAAACGACTGTATCATTCATTTTATAGTATTTGTACATTATTACTAGTATTTCTATATTAGAATATCTTGGGCTTGGTCCATATGGTAATTTAGCTTAATTAAGCTGACAAGCTTGATTAAAGTCTCGGACTAAACTTAAGCAAGCTAAACCAAATCTCTTTTTGGTAGTGGGTTTGAATTCTAAGATTCGCACAAGCTAAATGGGTTGACTCATAGAACGACAATAGTAATCCGAATTGGCTCGTGAACTTAAATAAAAAGTTAGAGGAGAGGGGTCGTGAATTATAAAGCCGCAGTGGTGGCAATTAGACATCGCGAAATTCATAGCTAACTTTATTATGGGTTGGGAGGGTAATAGTGCATTGTGTGATGCATGTTGCAAGTTAGATCATGTACATATCATACTTAAATTGACAAGGAAAGATGACAACAAGCATTGTAGAGTGTGATTGTCGATGGCATTAGATCGTTTTTAAGCTTAATTGAGTGCATGAAAATGAAAACAGGCACAAGGAGAAAATAATACACTCAGTTTACGTGAAAAAATAATGAGAAAATATTACTTAAAATTGGAGGTCAAGAAAATAAATAAATAGAGTTGGATGCAATAAGGGGCCTATTTTAGCTTCATATAAGGGTTTAAATTAGATTGTGTGAATAGGTTTAAATAATTATTAGTATAGACAGTCATATTAAAATCTAACTTTAGTAAATGAAAAAATTCTATTAATTAATTATCTTAATTTCTATTTTATAACAAAATACAACTAAAAATTCTATTAGGTGAATGATGCAGAATCTTTTCTTCTTTGAATACCATAAACTGATGGTTGAAGTATCTAAATAGAAGCTTCAAGAGGAGGCACTTTCCTTATTTTAAGGAAGGTGGCGCTGCAAAGAAAGACTTTCTTCCTTTGCAACAATTGAGGTCTGCCATTGCAGCTCAATAATGGAGATTGTTAGGACCCGATCTCGACCACTGGGTCAAACTGAGGCTCAACGGACTCTATCAATAAGATTCCCGAGATGGAAAACGGATGTTCTCGATTTCACTTACATGGATCTATTTGTATTTTAATGAACTCTATTCTTTAACCTGGTATCTCAAATTAAGATATTTCATATAATCCAATAATATGCATTAAACATTTCAACATTTACATCAGAGTTTTTACGGAAGCTATTACAACATTGGATCACTAGTCGTGACCATTCTTAAAGAGTTTATACAATTATTAAAACTACCTAAACCCGATCCCAACTACAAAAGAAAATCATCTACTTCGATGGTTTTTCTTATACCTCTTTTGCTCCTTTAGATTGCCTTAGTCTTTTCATCTCGGTGAACATTCTCAATATCTAAAAAATATACAATATCCATATAATGAGTTTTACGCCAAGCAAATGAATTTAGAAGTTAGAATAGCTAACTCATACTTTATCTACATCATTTATTATCATTCTCCATCATTCACCTAATAGTGATTCCTTTTTTAAATCAATTAAAATCAAGTTATGTTAAAAACCATGCAATTGCTATAAAATATATGTATGCTCGAATACAAAGTTTTAAAAAAAAACATTCTATGATCATTTGAAGTTATTATTAACGTATAATTAAATCTAATGCAAATGTAAATAAATTTGCATGATTTAAAAACCGTATTTTCACGAAAATTCCAAAGCATATTTTAACATCCAATTGTTATTGTCAAAAATGCTTCACTCTAAATCGATCATATATGACTATCACATACCCTTACAAGTTCCCGATCTTTCTCTAGTAAGGCTGTAAAACCCCTCTTATATTGTTTCCTCTCGAGGTTTAGTGACTTTCAACTCAAAAGGACATTAAGTTAATCTTCTACTCAGTTTCATAGTCATAATTATTGCACATAAAGAGACAAGTTCAGTCTATTAGGTTCCTGTGTTACCAAGACTTCCAACTTCCTCCTTCCTAAAATGCATGCTTTAAAACGTTTATAAAGTTAATGTTATGTATGTTTAAAACAACGCAACTCACCCTATACAATGAATTTGAAATCCACATGTCTAATTTAACGTAAATCATCATTTTCCAAAACATTCCTTTTTAAAACAATGCACTATATAACTTACAATCACACTTTTCACATCGAATCACATCCAATTCTCATAAAAAATAATATCATTTAATCACTTCAACATCTATTAAACAATCAAATTTCTAAACCTAATCAGAATCAAAACAGAAATTAAATCTATCCTCACCTAATAATATAATAAAACATAAATTAATCATTCTAAACGATAGATTTACTTACCTTATGTCATTACCACAATTTATAGCAACTGGATCAATATTCTTTAAAACTTGAAAACTTATAATACACGCATTATACCATTAGCATCCCAACAATTTAGATAAAATATACATCCAATTTGATCAAATTCTTAATTTCAAGTTTTCTCAAGTAGAACATACATGTATTTCTAAACTCAACTTGAGCATCAAAATCATAATGATTTTGAACATAATATAACCAATTAAACCATTCCAGATATCAGCTACGGAATATGACCAACATTTTGCATTAACTTCCAAAATTCATAACTCAATGTATAAATATCCAAATACTTCAATTCTAAAGCTCAAAGCTCACTCAAGATGTCTATCAAAACTTTTTAATCATTAAAAACCATTTGATTGGGCAAATAATACCAAAACTAAAACTGTCCCGAATATTCTTTACAGTTTCTATTTCAACTTTGAAAAATCATATATTTAATATATTTATCCAATTGCTCCGATTTCAAAGCCTATAGTTCACCCAAAATGTCTACTTTAACCCACCAAAATCATTTTAAAATTGAAAACCATTAGATTAGTCTAACAATACCAAAATCGAAACTGTCAATATATTTCACAATTTTGAACCTATTTGCCATATATGCTCAAATATCAATAAATTGACAATTCCTTCCATTTATAACCACAAATACTTATCACAACCAGATTATACATCAAACAAGCTGAAACTTAAATTTTAGGATACCCAACTAAAAGTTCATCAAACATCAAATAACTCAACAAAATAAACATTCCTTCAACATTTAACCTATAAAACTCCATAAACCTTAAATGAAATTCACCTTACATTAAATCTTTGGAAAGAGAGAAAAAGTTGAGGGAGGGAGAGAGAGAGAGAGAGAGTGTGTGTGTGTGTTAATGAATTGGGTGTTTGGACTTCAAATAACATTTAATTTCACTTATGAGATGTCATCACATGAGTTAAAGTAATTTTCATTTCTCTTTCCTAACTAATGGTTAATCCCATTTGATTTTCCCCCATCAATTTTGACTTTTCAACTCTTCGTCTAGTTAACTACAAAATAGTAAAATTATCACTACTAATAATCAATTATTATGCACTATAATAAATTATGTTAAATTTTCTTCTTGATGTATCATTTCTTCAATACAACTTATCTTTACTTATTTTTCATATATAAATATTCATTATTACATCATTGACAAAAATATAATAAAAGTTTGAACCATTATAGAGATCATGTCTCCATTGATTGCAATGGGTCTCTCATCATAAGGAGGGACCCTACAATTCTTCCCCTCCCGACTTGTGATGAGGTGTATCCAATCCTTCTGAATTTTTACAGAATTCGTGTTTATTCCTTTGGAAAGTCTTTGTCATAATGTCTGAGCCATTGTTATGTGTGTGAATCTTCTTAAGATATACTTTCTTACCGTCCAACACATCTCGTATCCAATGATACTTGATATCTATGTGTTTTGACTTCGAATGAAAACTCGGGTTTTTGCTCAAATGAATACCACTTTGACTATCGCAATACAAGATATACTTATTTTGCTTATAACTCAATTCTGTTAGAAATTTTTACATCTACAAAATTTCTTTGTATACTTATGTCGCTGCAGTAAACTCAGTTTCTGTTGTAGATAATGTTACTGATTTTTATCGTTTAGATTGCCATGAAACTGCTCCTCCTCCAAATGTAACCAAATACACTGATAATGATATTCTGTAGTCAACATCTCCAGCCATGTCTGTATTAGTGTAGCCTGTTAACAAAGGCTCTATACTTCCAAAACACATCTGAATTCAGAATTATCTCTAAGATACTTAAAAATTCACTTATCTAAGATACTTAAAAATTCACTTCATTGCATTCCAATGTTCTCTAC
This sequence comes from Begonia peltatifolia, assembly GCA_022433055.1. Classification (NCBI taxonomy): domain Eukaryota; kingdom Viridiplantae; phylum Streptophyta; class Magnoliopsida; order Cucurbitales; family Begoniaceae; genus Begonia; species Begonia peltatifolia. The sequence continues at coordinate 5,787,845 of CM039520.1, forward strand.
CTGAATTTAAAAGAAATTGACTGACTACTCCAACGGAATGTGAAATATCAGGTCTCGTACAAACCATAACGTACATCAAGCGGCCAACTGCTGAGGTATATAGAATTATCTGTATTTCTGCTTTTCTTTCTTTAGTGGAAGAAATTTGTTCAGAAGTAAGTTTGAAATGTTTAGCAAGAGGAGTATTGACTGACTTCTCTTTATCTATATAAAATCGGCTGATAACTTTTCTGATATATTTTTCTTGCGATAGCCATAACTTTCCGTTCTTCCTACTGCAAGTGACACTCATCCTAAGAATCTGTTTTGCCGGTATTAAGTTTTTTATGACAAAAGACCTGTAAAGCTCATTCTTTAACTTAAGAATCTTTTCTCTATCTGGACCCACAATCAGCATGTTATCGAAATAAAGTAGGAGAATTATGAATGTACACTCACCGAATATTTTCATGAACAAATAATGGTCTGAGGAGGTTTCTATATCCTTGATTTACCATAAAAGAGTCAAACTTCATGTACCATTGTTGTGAGGTTTACTTTAATCCATACAGATTCTTTTCAATCTACAAACGAGTTGTTCTTTTCCTTTTACAACAAACTTTTCTCGTTGTTCTTCGTAGATTTCTTTTTTTAGTTCTCCATACAAGAAAGTGGTCTTCCCATCGAGTTGTTCGATCTCCAAATTGAAAATTGAGACTAATCCAAATACGACTCGTATGGATGACATTTTCACGACATGTGAAAATATTTCCTCAACGTCAACCACTTTCTTCTGACCAAAACCTTTCACAACTAGGCATTCCTTATAGCTTGGTTTTGAACTTTTGTCTTCAACTTTGAGCCTATATACTCATTTGTTCTTGAATGTTTTTCGCCTTTTTGGAAGCCAAACTAACTCATAAGTATGATTTTCATGGAATGATGTCATCTCATCTTACATCTAATCTAACCAATTCTTCTTTTGTTGATACTTCATAGCTTCCTCATAGTACTCAAGTTCATCGCCATCAGTGATCATTATATACTCATTCACAGAGTATGTTCTCAATGGTCGACAATCTCTTGTTGACCCCCTTGATTCTACAACTGATTCAGGAGAAATCTCTATTTCTCTTTGATTGATTACTAGATTCTCCAGCATCTCCCTTGTCAAAAGTTAATTTCTCCAAACCAACTCTTACTAGATACTCATCATTGATCTCCACATATTTCTTCTTGTCTTCAATGGTCTGATATTCAAAGAAGACAACATCTCAGTTTCTAACAATTTTCTTGTCAACCAGATCCCAAAACCTATGTCCGAATGCATTACTCCTGTATCCAAGGAATATGCATTTTTTTAGCTTTGTTGTCTAGCTTGGACCTCTCATCTTTGGAAATATGGACGAACGCTTTGCAACCAAAAACTTTTAAATGCTTATAAGAGACGTATTTTTCAGTTCATAGTCTGTTTGACACTTCTCTACTCAAAGGCACTGATGGAGATAACTTAATGATGTTTACTGCAGTCTTCAATACTTTTCCCTAAAATATTTTGGAAAATTTTAAATGTGATAACATGCACTTTATCTTCTCCACAATCGTCATGTTCATTCTTTCTATAACACCATTTTGTTGAGGAGTATTTGGAACTGATCTTTCGTTTTTGATTCCGTGCATCTTGTAGTAATCATTGAACAATCTCATATATTCGTCATCATTATCTGTGCGGATGCATTTTAACTTCTTTCTAATTTCTCGCTCTGTTGTTAAACACTTCATCTTTTGATTTGAGTGCATAAACGCAAACTTTTCTTAAGTGATCATCAATGAATGTCACCATATATTGAGCATCACCTAACGTTTTCGTTGATATGAGACCACAAACATCTGAATAAATGACTTCTAACACTTCTGGTTTCTTTGATGCAAAATTCTTTTAAAAAAAACTCCATGTTGTTTTTTAGCTAAAAAGTAAATACAATTTGGCAAAAATTCATGTCTGAGATGTGATAGACATTCTCTCTTATTAAGCAATCAAAGTTCTTTTTCGCTCATGTGACCAAGTCATTTGTATCATAACTCAATGGACGAGTAATCTTTTGCAGCATTTACTGATGCTTCCTTCACAGTCACATATAAACTAGATTTTTTTATTTCTCTCACTACAATTAACGAGCCTTTGCTGAGCTCCCATTTATTATTAGTAAAGTTGCTCTTGTAACCAACATCATTAAGTAACCGATATCATTAAGAATGCCAACTGATATTAGATTTAGTCTAATATCTGGAACATGTCTGACATCTTTAGGCACCAACTTACAACTTGTGTTGGTCTAGATACTGATGTTTCATTTTTCAATAATTTTGGAAACATGACTGTTCCCTATTTTAACAATGTCAAACTCACCACTGATGTAAGATGCAAAATATTCTGTTTGTAGTAACATGATAAGATGCAACAGAGTCACATACCCAACATGATTTATGGGTCATGAGGTAGACAACATCTTCACCTTCAGAGGCAGTTGCAGCTGTACTCTTTGTTTATCCTTTATCATCTTTTGTGCCTTGTTCATTTTTCAACTTCTAGTAATTATTTTTCTTGTGACCCATTTTGTCATAAATCTAGCACTCAATGTCCATTTTACTCCTCAACTTTGACCTGCCTGACGTGTTAGCTCAAGAGAACCCACGTTCTTTTATTCTTTTTCTTGTATTGATAAGGCGTCCACGGAAGAGTGCTCCTTGTTTTTTCATCTGCTTTCTTCTTCAAGAATCGCAGCTGCAATATCATTGAATATCAATTTTGTCTTTGTAGGATCGTTGACCAATTTATAATAAGGTAATCGTACTAATCAGACAAACTTTGAAGTAAAAGTTTGGCTCGTTCATTCTCGTCAATTTTGTGCTCTAATGTTGTAAGTTGAGAAAATAATGTGTTCAGAGTATTGATGTGGTCAGTCATCATTATAGACTCTGACATTAGAAGAGTATATAATTTTCTTTTTAAGAAAATTTCATTATGCAACGACTTTGCCTCGTATAGCATTGTCAACGTATCACCTATCTGCTTGGCAGTTGTACTTTCTGAAATATTTGACAAAATTTCATCTGCTAGAGTAAGATGCAAAATGGCGGCATCCTTATCTTCTTTGTTCTATTTTTTATCTTTAACGTTCGTCGGTCTGTCATCGATGACTATAGCACAATCATTTCTCCACAATAGCGCATTCATTTTAAATTTTCACAATGAAAAATTATTCCGTTGAATTTTTCAATTTCAATTTTTTCCGCCATAATAACGAGACTCTGATACCACTTGTTGGAAAATAACGAAATTGGTGGGAACAATAATAATGTCGTCGTTGTAAAATATAGAAAGTATTGATCACGATAATTCCCAAGAAAGACTGCTTTTGACAATCTCCTTAAACAAAATTATCTTTACAAGTAAGTTCTCAAGAAAGACTGAAAATGTCACAAACAATCCTACTTAAAATTCAATTTCCTAGATAGAACTCACTTATACAGTATAATTATATCACTAAATAAACAGTACGAGAAACGATAATAGATGCAATTTGAAAACTACTAAGAATATTTTCTTACGCCATAAAATTATAACGGTCAAAAAATAAGAGAAATAATAGTCAAAATAAATACTAAAATTTTTATGTGAAAATCTAAATTAAAAAAGAAACTACAAAAAATAAGTCTAAGAAAGATTTCACTATTAAAAAAAAAAAAAAATTAAATATTTTTTTTAGATATCTAATATTTTAAAAAACATTTACTACCAAGAATAATCGCTATTAAAATTTTCAACGCACATGTAAACAAAACTGTTTGTAGTATTTCTTCTCTCCAGGTCTCCTTTTTCTGCAAGTTGAGGGTCCAGAAGCTTTTCTTCTTCGGATACCATAGACTGATTTTATAGAGACTTCAAGATTGAAACACCTTCCCCATTTTGAGGAAGGTGGCGCTGCAAAGGTGACAATGTCTCCGTTGATTGCAATGGGTCTTCGTCCCAAGGAGGGACCCCACAAACGGTGCATAATTTAAGTAATTATCAAAAATTACAGTTGGAAGATGAAGGGATCCTGCTGCTCAATTCGGTTTTCTGCTGGCTAACGAAGAAGATGAAGGTAGAGCGGATGCTTTTTTATATTTTTTTTGCCCTAATCGGAAACGACACAATGTTTTCTAGTCCTATACCGATTCAACCTTACAATGGCGATTGTGTTAGCTTTGTCGACCAATCAGAATGTTCCCGTCCTCTTTCAGCTGCTAGTGTATATTTTGTCTTCGACGCTTTGATTCTACGACAAATTTGAACTTCTAATTTAGCCATCAATGCAGTTCCACTGTATTCTGCAGTTGTTTGAGTTTCTTCTGCTGGTCTTCTCGTATTTGGGACCAGTCAATGGTAGGATTACCTTCGTTGATGTTATCAAGTCGTTGACAAACATTACTTACTAATGAACGAATCTCGACACGTTTTGTGTTTTGTGTGTAGTTTATATGATCATTTGTAAATATTCGAATCACTGCATCCATTGGCTTTAGTAATTTGAGAGTGGACCTTTTTTTAATATGAAGTCCTTAATTATGTTCTTGTTCAGTTCTAGAAACGTTTGTACTTGTCTGGTAATTGGGGATATATTTCTTTCACACCAAATCTCTCTAGATGCCAGGTCCACTCATTTTATACTGGTCTAGTATAAATCGGTTTTATTGTCTCCCATACAAATTTCACGGCCTATCATCATAGTTGTTTGAAGAAAATGACTTGTTTTGCAGCTACGGCAATTAGATGTTTTCGTTGGTTATTTGGTTTTTCGTCTATTCTTTGCAACTTTTCTATCATCTTGAAGTGCTTGTTCTTCTTTTCTTTTCTCTCCTTCTGTCTGCAGAATAAAGCTGTTCTCAGAGGCTGCTAGGCTCGACATCTTATGGAATTAGTAATTTGAACATGTTCAATTTTTTCTGGTAAGTTTCGAGCTTCTTTTTAGTCTTGAATATGGTTAGTCAATGAGCTTCTTTTTAGTCTTGAATATGGTTAGTCAATGAGTTTAATTTTTTGAAATGTAGCTATTTACATTCTGTTGATTGATTCATCTGTAATCTGAGAGTTCTGTGTAAACAGTAATTGTCTTGTAGGACGTGTTATGCACTTGGACTAAGTATGTTGATACGTATTTGAGATAACTGATAAAAGTCTAATTGCTCCCCAATTACTAACATTTAGAGGCTGATTGACTGACATTAGGAATTTTTCCTGGTTTATAAAATTGTAATAATTTCGTCAATTTCAGGGCCAGCACTAAAAGTGAAAACTTGATGGTTCTGCTGATCAGTTTCATTCTGAAAGAATACCTACCTTTTAGGCTTTCAAGGTTGTGTAAATTTTATTCCAAATGAAATGCTTGTGCCACATGTTGCCATCGGTGGAGACAAAGGATATGATTATACGAATGTTGTCAATAACCAGACTCAATCTTTCAGAATTATAACATAAACTTAACATGACATTGCTTAAATGTAAAACAAAAACTAACAATACCACAGATGTAGGATAGAATTGACTTTAGTTACAAGAAATAGCTTTTTTCATAGATGATGCTTATAGTTGCAGTTAAGTGGAGGAATTTTCTTTTTTCCCTTAAAATACAACACTTAAAATCAGGAACAATAATACCATTTAGACCTTGAAGCATTCATCTAAAGATGAAAGTGAGGAAAGTAGAGAAACATTAGAGCTTTCTAGTGATTTTTCAAGTTGTGGGGTATTTTATTTATTGACTTGAAGATGACTTTTTGAAATGATGGCAGCCTGGCAGGTCTTGATCAATCGGTGCACTTTTTTATTGGTTGTTACATCCTTTGGGTAATAGATATATTCTTCACTTCAATCAATAGATACATATTTTAATTGATGGGTAAATCATTTAGCCGATTTAACTTTTAAGCCAACAGGTGGTGTATTCCTTTTGTGAAGTCACATGCTTTAACTAACAAGTACAGGTCTGATCCCTTGCTTATGCTAAAGGGTAATTCGAACAAGGTAAATGGTCAGACTTGATCACACCTCTTGACTATGCCACATTATGCTATCTAGCAGTGAATGCTTCTACATATTCCTAGTCCCATATAATTGATTTTCTCCAAGAATGATTTGTTACAATTTTTCTTACTAGAATAAGGTCAGATTGGGTGATGGATACGTTCCGGATTTAAAAGTTGAAAACTGATTCTATGCCAGAAAAAGACTAATGGCAACGGAGAAGACATGAATAATATTTGTATGCATTTATTTGTACCTAAGTCTACAGTTTAAGGAGGGGCTGGCACTGAATTTATTCTTTCTTCAATTGGTTAGATGAGTCACATTCTTCTTGGGGAAGATCTATTTGGATCAGCCCAATGCTTAAGGATCTGTCTTCGTTGCAGAGATACGAAGCAACCCATATTTAAGTTGATTTTCCCACTCAAAGAGCATTTAAGATGTATTAGTTTAGGAACTAGTCAAATACACCTTTGAATATATTTTGGCAATGTCCAATTATGTTTTTTTTTTTTTAATTTTTTCAAAAAGATATTGACCAAATCAGATATCAGGTGTGCCTGCATATTTTACTTTGGCTGTCGCCTGCCAAGTGGGGTTGCCCAGTGATGACAATTGAAAGCAAACCCAGTCAGCAATCCAATCCAAAAGTCTTTCTATCCACCAAATTGAAATATACAAGTAAAGGTGGCGTGGAGACACCAACAGCGTGAGATGATCGAAAGAAAGCAACCACTACAAGAAAAAAAACCAAGGTCGGCATTGTCTTTGATTTTTATAATTCAAATGGTTCTTCTCCCTGTTATTGCTTCGAAATTGGTATTGGGCAGTCAACTTAATTATGCACATTAACTCATCAATCAAATGTTAAATACTAACAAAACAGATATTCAGGTTTTTTACACCATGCCGTCCCTTTGGTAATCTCGCAGACATATGTGGCCCTACGTTTCGCTCCATCTTTTTCTTTGTTGCGTGTGGCTGTAACCTACCTTTATATTTTCCTGGGTCACGTATATAATTGAATGACGTAGTTGTAGCGATGACATGATATGTTGTTTTCCATTGTTTATGTTAATATACTTACACGGGGAAATGTGAATTGTGGGTTGCGTGACTCTCACATGTACGACACATTACTCATACCATGAGACTGAACAATATGATTACTTAATTATTCGTGGCTACAATAGTACAGTAACCACAGAATTATTTATCCAAAACTGATCAAATATGGAAGTTTAAATCATCATTTTGGGGAATTCTGTTTTGGCTAGTCTTGATCAGACATATCTATGCTAAGCCCAGGCATCAAGGATGCAAATCATTATTTCATTTGAAGTGCTTGATTTCAAAGTAGCCAACTACTAGGATTTTCAAGTTTTGGTTGACCCTGTTGCCCCTGCATAACTACTATCTTTTAAGGTATCTAAGCATGACATTTTCAAAAAATGCTGTGGAAAATAAGGCCGGAATGTCTGTGATTTGGGCGATATGTCATTTGAGTGCTTGTGAAGATTGTGATGTGTGGCGTTGAAATTCGTGGAGATTTCTTGTGGGTTGAAAACAACATTAAGAATAAGGTTCCTTTTAGAATTGCAGAATTTTCCTTTTTATTTTCCCCAAAGGAAGAAGGAAACCTCTGGCCAAAAAGCCTCTGTGTAGCAGATTTCTTGAGCAACGAACGAGTCATCTGTTTCTTTCTGTTGGTATCTACGTGTATTATTTTCCAATTTTTTGCCAGATGCCTTTAGATGGGGCCTGAGGGCATGATGATGAAACATTAACATACTTCGTAGCACATTAATGTTATTTTTCATTAAAGATATTTTGTAGCAGCTTTAAAGATTTGAAGTTTGAATCCGAAAAGGAACATTTGGGAGGTCAAAATCTTCATCAAGTGGGTTAAATCCTTGTAGTCCTAGTTTATATGCTTCTTACCAACAAAAGCGCAGAAAATTTGTGATTTTGATTACATAGTGCAATCCAACCCATTCACTTACAGATCTGACAATCTAATGTCTTAGTTTCTTTCGACGTCTCTTTGATACATCTTGGAAGCGGCAAATAGGGGATGAACCTGAAACTAGACCAGTGAGTTGATTCTTAGATGTTATTAAGCACTGATGTTTGATGGATTACTGGAGCACTAGAGCTCATGGTCTTATTCTAAAAATAAGGAAAACTAATACCGGTACTACTTTCTTCTCTATCATCTGAGTCAATTGAGGAGATCTCTGTGATCCCACTTGAGCCAGAAGATGAAGAAGATACATCTGCCCTTTCCTTTCTCAAAAAGTCATAGAAAACTGGTCGACTAATTCGCAACTTCCTCGTATTATCATCTTTGCAGGATCGCTCGTCGCTGGGCTCGTTCTTGCTGCTTCTTTTCTTCAAAAATATGCGACAAAGAACCCATTTTTCGATTTGGACAACAGGACTCTGCAAAAATGCAGATGAGAAAACTCTCGATCAAAACTGCAAATATCATCAGCAGGTATGGTTCTCTCCAGCCTACTTTTTTACTATTTTAAAGGTGGTGGTGGCGGCTTGGGTGGGGTTTAATTTGATGAAACCATTCTAATATCTGCAAAACAAATGGGAAAATGGACGCACCTGAGTGAGGTTGTTGGTGGCATTGGAGGGGAGAGGTTCAGCCGTAACAAGGCGGTATTCATGCATAATCCAATCAGTCCTCGAACCATGTGGTGGCTTTCCTCTATAAAAAACTAGAGTTTTCTTCACTCCGACAACTTCGTTGTTCTTAGAAGTAGCGATTTGTCTGTCCACTCCTGTTGCTTTCCAGTATCCGGAGGCAGTAGCTCTGTTTGACCTGTTTCCATTTGGGTATTTGGCCTCCCTTGTGCTGAAAAAGTACCTCTCTTGCTCCATTTCCCCTGTATTCACCATCCTTCTCGTATTAGAACGGCCAATTGGTAGTTTTAAGCTGGGAAAAACAATTGTGAAAGAGTGCATATATAATTGCGTGTTTTTTGCGACTAACCTGGCAAATCCCAGGGATCGGATTTGCAAACGTCTACTTCTGGGATGACGGAGGCGGGAAGAGGGCAAGAGAAGACCTTTCGCTTCAAGTACTGAAGGACAAGCTCTTCATCTGTGGGGTGGAATCTGAACCCCGGAGGTAATCTGAGCACACCATTTTTGACAAAGTTAAGCTTTTCCATGCTTGATTTTGAACAACACCCACTTCAAGGGAATGGACAGAGGCGTGTCTTATAGTTGGTCTGAAGCTCAGCGTTTGGCCTGGCCCCAAGGTTCGATGAATCAGAAGAGAAACATAGCAAAAAAGAACAGAAAAACAACCGAAACAAGAACAAGAGGGAACAAGAACAAGAAAATGAAACGAAGAAGGAAGTGAATTAGAAGAAGATAAAAAGGAGAGACCTGGTTGAGGAAGGGGGGAGAAAAGTGTTGTCTCTTTATAGTAATTGATGGCCAAAGAGAGAGGGGGTGGACTAGAATGGGACGACACATTTTGCGTAAACCATACTCAAACTCAACCCCCTTCTCCTTTTTTATCTGTTATATTATATTGCCTTATATGGCCTTAAACACGACATAAAAGAAACCAAACCAGACGCCGAAGCCCTTCAAATCTTGGTTGGACGTTGCTTATTTTATGATTTATCCAACATTTGACTCACTGATTCTGTTTCATTTTGGGAAGGGCGTTATTGTCTTTCACTGCTATTCGACTTAATTCCCTGGAAACAAGGGTGAAGTAAGCCGGTGTCATGCCGACAGCTGGAGCTCTCCAAAGTGATAAGGAGAGTTGGAAAGTACAAAAGTAGCCACCGCTAATAGAGTTTGCTTTGATGATCTGCAGGGGAACAAAATCGATTGCTTCTTCGTCGACGCTTTTTATTGATGACCATGGGCGTCGCTAAAGTACGGAATGGCAAATTGGTGAGCCTTTTGCTTTCTTAATCTTTTGATTGACCACTTAAATTTGATAGTTTCTTTCTTCTCAAGTTATAAACTTTTATTGCTACAATCATTCATAGCATCAAAAGTTGGTTAATTGATACTGAAACCCATTAATGAGTTTGATGTAGTTGTTTTTGAAGTAATTAGCTCTTGCGTTCTGATTAGTTTAGTATTATGCAATCCTCAACTATATGAAAGTTTTGATGGGAGGAGGAAGAAATGGGCAACTAAAATCATTCTGGGGAAGGGCATGTTAGTCAAATTAAAAACAGTGAGGTAGGATAGAAGGTGGGTGGAGGAAGGAATAAAGGATGGGGGACCCTATTTGTACCCAAAACGACGGGCACCTACGTCGGATTCAGGCTAAGTGACAAAAATGCCACCTTCATCTCATGACCCATTCTCAGATTTCATAAATCTTCCTTTGCCCCACATCTCGTTGCGTCCAACTGAGATTTAGAAGAAACTGTGGTTTTGAGAATCTAATCTAATAAATGATAACCTATGTGAAATGACCAATATACCCTCGCAACCATCGTGGCCTATTCTACTTCCTTACGGAACCTTTTCTCCTTCCTATTATTATTATTATTAGTTGGTAGTAAGTTCTGTTTTTCAATGCGTTTATGCACAATTTTCTTTTGGTTTTGCTTAATAATCTGGTAGAAGTTAAGCTTGTGGGTTAAATTAGGAGAGAAAAATAATGGCATGGTAGTAATAAGGTTGAAGGATAAGGGAGAAAGGTGGGAGATTGAGTTAAAAAGCAGGGGGTCCTCAAGCATTGACAATGGATGGATGGAACTCATGGAAGTAGGAGCAGTCCTATTCCGTAGGGAAAAGGGAAACCCTTTCTTCTCTCTTCTCCCTTCCTCCAATAGAAATAAATAAATTGTTGGGAAACATTTGGAGGTTGGTTAAAAAAATTAAAGGAATAAATAAAGGGCGGAAGAGATGAGATGAGATTCCCGCAAGGAAATGCATAGCCACTCACACTTGAGCCAAAGTAATGGTATAGAAATGAAACTTGGCTTTCCCACTCAAATTGCGGCTCTCTCTCTCTCTCTCTCTCTCTAGTGAATATTATATTTGGTTTGGGGGTCAAAGGGAGGTAGCGTGTGGAATTGGATGTTTTGGAGATGTTGTTTTAAGGAGCAAGAAGGAAACGTCAAAGGATGCAATTATTGTGTTTTGAGTAAAACATGTAGTTTAGTGGAAAAATGTCTCTTTTTTAATCTCCCCCCATCTCTCTCTCTCTCCCTTAATTAATATATTTGTTTACATTTACATCTAATGATATCTCTCTCTCTCTCTCTCTCTCTCTCTCTCTCTCTCTCTCTCTCTCTCGTTTTGGGTTGCTTTGGTTTGGTTTGGAGGTAGGTTTCCCACCCTTTTTTCTCTTATGGGAACTGTTTGTTTATTAAGCCATTCATATAACCTCTCCTCTTGGGATTGCACTTCTTACAAGCAAGTTCATTCCCATGTGATTCCTGATATTCAGCATTGCATTGCTTATCAATATGTCACACTCCCACACCCACATATAATAGAGACAGATGGATGGAGACAGGTAGAGGGGAGAGGAGACCCATCTTTTCCTCAAAAAACTCAGAAAAGACAAGGAAAAACATTATGGGTTTGCAAGGAAATTAGCTTTGCATTACAATATCATAAAGGGAGAAGTGACTATCTTGTATGAGTTAGGCTGAAAAGTAAGGAGATTTTGTTTAATCTATGTAATTTTAGTATGCAAATGAAAAACTTACTTAATTTTCTTTTATTAACTAAATATTGCTGAATCTATTGACAGGACAAAGACAACCTGAGAAGCAAGGGCGAGCAGGGGAAGCACCGTAGATGAGTTGCTCATTGTAGAATTACATTGTGGGTCAGCAGCCCAGAACTTGCCAACTAAATACTCTTCGAGGTGAATGACATTTTTTGTTAAATAGCAAACACGGTATCAAGACATTGGCGAGAAATGTCGCATACTTCAAAGATGGTAAATTTTGTGTCATTTGTCTGCGGATGTTGTTCTTAAATCGTGTCATCAGAGTCGTGAACACGACAAAATCTACTCATACTCTATTTGAGCTATGCCATGAGCGGAGCTAACACGAAAGTGCAGCTTTCACTCTCATTGCGCAAACTGAGCTAACAGTTATGTTTATCAATAGAAATATAAATAGAAACAATTAGGTGGAGTCAGCTCATAAAATTCAAAATAGAAACAATTACTACATCTCTCACCCATCCATCATAAATGCCCTCACGATTTCTCAGATCAAGACAATACTTATAATTAAATACACGAAAAAATTTCTTTTTTTTAATCTTGAGAATGGTCTTTTCTACTGGATTTAAACAAACAAAGCTAGGCAATGTCTGTCCTCCGGCTTATCACGTCCTTCCCCCTAAACGGGCTGGAGCATCTGCTTACTGGGCCACAGTCTAGCCTTGTTTTGGTCCTTTCCCTTAATTGGGCCGCCGATCTTGTGTTTATTGATTTTTGGACACTGGGTTTATGAACTGTTCTTCACTGCTATTTCTGTGCGAGAGAGAGAGAGAGAGAGCTGGAAGAGAAGCAATTGACAGCTAAGTTTGTGTTAACAATACTACACTAATCGGATTGTTATCAATTTTAAGAGAAGAGTAGGTGCCTCGGAGGAAATGGCTGGGTGAAAGAAACTTGGTTGAAGAATAGCAAGCAACCCGTGATTCTTTCAAAAACAAAGAACTAATTTTCTGAAAAATCAACATCTGCCCACCATTCTTCTTCAAATTTGAATCACCATAATCAGAATAGACAGAAAAAGGACGAGAAGAGACAAACTCAAAATGATTTTCTCTGGTTTCTCAAAATTTTTTGGAAGAAAACAAGCCTCCTTCTGCTACTGCTACTCTCTGTTTTGATGAGAGCACAAATTATACAACTCTCCATCATCATGTTATTTCCTTCTTCATTGTCCTTTCCAGGGATTTGGGGAAGCAAATGCCCCACACCAGAAAACTAGGCAGCCACAGAAAATTGAAAATATTGGGCGTTTACATAATTCACTACCAATATCTTACAATGAATTTCACCAAGGCCAAAAAACATATCACTATCCGTTCGCCCCCTCGAAGTTTCCTTGTGCACTTTGCCGTCTCTTTTCTCGCCAATTCTCGCCCCACATCTTGGCTTCAGCAACAGTCCGCTCTCTCTCCAAATCCCTCGGTGTAATCCTCCCAACCTCTCTCGGGGAGTCTTCTTTCTCAGATCCTTCCAAATCCCATTTGCGTCCAGAGCTGCCTCCTTCCTCGTTCTTCAATATCCTCCCTCTTTCATCTCTACTCCTCTTGTCGTCCTTATCGACAATCCCTCTGTACCCACTACTCCCATCGTATGCCTGGTTTGCTAGGTAAGAAAGGGCCGTAACGACATCTCCAATTAAAGGTCGAGAGGCAGCCTGCTCCTGGATGCACATAGAAGCCACTGCCAGAGCCTGGTAGAGCCCCCGCATTGGATACCTCCCCTGCAACAGAGGGTCGGCCAGTTTTGAAAATTTTCTTCTATCGTTGAACAAAGGCCTTGCCTACATTTCATCACATGACAAAACACCAAATCATCAACCGATCAAGCAGTTTGCTAAGACCATGATACCATAGTTTATTACTTACCCAAGTGACAAGATTCTGTTCTCCGTGAGGTCGGGTGCTATCGATCGCTTTCCGGCCAGTAATAAGCTCCAAGAAGACTACACCGAAGCTGTAGACATCCGATTTGACCGTGAGCTGTCCAGTCATTGCGTATTCTGGTGCACAATAGCCATAAGTCCCCATAACTCGAGTAGAAACATGTGATTTATCTCCGACAGGACCGAGCTTGGCAAGACCAAAATCTGAAAGTTTCGGGTGGAATCCTTCATCTAGCAATATGTTGGACGACTTGAAATCTCTATAAATAACCGGAGGGCTTGCTTTGTCGTGCAGGTATTCCAAACCTTTGGCTGCACCGGCGGCTATTTTCATCCTCGTGTTCCAATCTAGGGGTTCCTTATCAGGTGGAAAGTCTGCAATAATCATGAAAACAAGTCTCGTGAGAAAAATGTAGTCAAACACTATTTCATATAGTTGATTAGATGAAAATCACAAGCTGCTTCATAATGCTGAGAAAACTGACATTTTAAACCTTACTCACAAGATGTTAGCGAAAACCAAATTAAGTCTCAACAGGTGAATCGGTATTTTAATACCAACCATAAATTCTATGTTGGCCGAAGTACTCTACTAGAAATTATGACCAAGGATTGATTACTCTATCAATCACCATCTACTTCACAAAGTATTCATACTAAAACATTTTTTAAAAGCAAAAGTACAGTATCTTCCTACGAATTAGTGAATCAGGCCCGATGGTTTTACACAGAATTACAAAGAAAATGAGTCTATCTTTATTAATTAAAAATCTTCCGGCCTAAATGGGAAATAGTTATACAAATAAAAATGTGGGGGAGATAAAAGAATCATTTACCTTCTTGGTTAGCCAAACATGGTCTAGTTCATAGATCTTTGGCTTTGTAGATATCAAGAAACAATAATTACTCAATCGATATAATCCATCAAACTAATTTCTCACTCGAACTAATCAAATTCTACCATAACACTAATTTCCTCAGTGTGAGTTTCTTTGGATTCTCATATAACAACCCAGACCAATATTTCTCAGATATCTAGAGACAATGTATATGTATCCATTCAAAAACTAATCGAACCAATTTCTTAACGCTATCATAAACATTAACTTCTTTAATTTTCATGAGTATGGAAAAACAAGAACATAATTACCATGAAGATGATCTTCTAATGATCCCAGAGGCATGAACTCATAAACAAGAAGCCGCTGATCCCCATCAGCACAGTAACCAATTAAATTCATTAAGTTTGAGTGATGAAGAAGGCTAAGCATGAGCACCTCCACTAGAAATTCTCGATTCCCTTGAAGACCATTTCGATCCAACTGTTTAACTGCAACGACCTGCAAATACCGCACAATATTTAAACATAAATATCAAATCAGGAAGAAAAAATCAGGATTAGTTTAGGTATTGTTTGATTTTCATGGCCGAATATACCTGACCGGTGCTCTCAAGCTGTCCTTTGTACACTCGGCCGAATCCTCCTTCTCCTAAAAAGCATTCTGGTCTGAAATTTTTGGTTGCAGAAGCAAGCTCTCGAAAAGTAAATATTTGAGCAGCAATATTGACTCCAGGGCTGTCCTTAGAGCCCTGATTTTCTCTTTTCGGCACACCATTGCTTCTTAATTTTAATTTCTCCACTCCTATAACATTGAAGATATTTCAATTATAAGGTTAGTAAAAGATTATCAAGAAGCAAATGGGATGGCACTAAGACGTTATCATACTGGCGAAGTTGGATGACTCGAGATCCTTCAAAGTAATTAATACTAATTGAATTACGATAGAAAATTCAGTAATCCAGAGTCCATTATCTTTAGTTACTCCTCAGATCGAATAAAGAAGGGAAACTCATCGTTAGATCTTAAATCATAAACGGATAAGAACACTCTTTCATGAACTGTTGTGAACTTTCAGTGGGGTCTACACTGCTAACAATATCTTAAAAAATCAATAACCTAACAGAGATTACCAATCGTGAATCCGATAAACAAGAAAACCCAGATCAGATCAAGCGAAAAGAAAGACAGAAAAAGAAAAACAAAGATCCAGAAAAAGGGTAGAAGCGAAAACAAAGAACTAACCAGAAGGCAATCGGGGAATGTTAGTGGGAAGCGTCGGTATCGCTCTCTTTCCATCGTCACTTTCTTTCTCCGGATTCAGTTTTTCTTCCTCCCTCGAATCAAAACAAGGAAAACAACCCATATCTCCAAAAAAAAGAAAGCCTAGACAGATGTATCGAGACTCAATCAACGCTCATATCTTGATCTGATTCCGACAAAACCGCATCGAAGGTTAATCCAAAACAGCCGGAATCGAATAAATCTACCGAACTTCCTCTAGTTCATGTCTCAATCACAGATGAAGCAGACGGAGTAAAGAAACCGTAGCAAACACACGATGACAAGAAGAAATGGCGAAATCGAATTAGATAAGAGTAGAGAGTGAAACTATTGAAAAGGAGCCGGCTTTCACACAGACAGTTTCACAACTTGAATTCATTCATTTATTCCCACTTAAATAATATCTGTCTTTGAGTTTCACTTAACCAATCAATTTTAGATGAGACTTGAGAGACCGTAAAAGATAATTAGGCCATTTTAATCTTAATTAATTAGGGAAGACTGTTGAGGTCGGCTGTACACGTGGGGAACTGAAGCAGAGAGAACAAAGACGTGTCAATTTGCGGGACTGGCGGAGTACTCTAAATAAAAATCAGTCATTTCATTATTAAATTGATTTTGAGTGATTTCTAAGCATATCAGTCTCCATTTTTGAAAAATTGGGTAATGACAAATGACAAATAGAGGATCGAAACGGAAGTTGTGTTCTTGACCAGAACTACTTATTCCATTTGTCAGCAGACCAAGCCAGATGTTTCATCCTCCTTCCTCGGTTTGGACTTTTGGACCAAGAGTTGATATCAGACAATAATCGACTAGAATGATTGCAAGAGCAAAAGGGTTTTCAATTTTCTCACCCACCGTCACCGTCACCACCTCCACCTCCACCTCCACCATGTCTGGTTAGTGAGCTTTTGTTGACGGTGGAAGGTGCTGATGAGTAGTTAAAGTTCATTTTCCTAGCAAACATCTTTGTTAAATTACAAAAAATAAACCCATGTTCCAGACTAATGATTTCACGTTTGAGCTAAAATTTCATTTTCTTTAATGACATCACAGTTAAATCAAGACTAAAGATTTCACCTTTGAAGGGTAAACACCAGTTCAATATGCCTCAAACAAGTTCATTTTTTTTTATAAATAACATCATGGTTAGATTACAAAATAGAGACTACAGGATTTCAGCTTCGCGTTAAATTTCAAAAATTTCAATAACATGATAGTTGAATCGAGGCTAAAGATTTCAGCTTTGAAGTATAAACCAACCTAAATAGGTCTCAAACAAGTCCGTGATTGAAAAAATAGCAGCATTGGGCTATATTTGATAGACCCATGTGCTGGACTGATCTTGGTTATTTCTAAACCAACACATGCAATGTCAAGAAAAGAAAAAAAAAAGGGGGCAAAAATAAGAATAATTAGATGCCTGATTCTAGGCGCAATAGAAGCATGCGCCCTCAACTCGACACGATCTGGTGGCAGACGTGATGGTCATCTTCTTCCCCAGCTGGTCAACGCTTGACAATTCAACTCCTTCCCCCTCAAAACCTGCGTCCAGCGCTCTTCTCACACGTCAACACGATTTCCCCTCTTCCGATCCATGAGAAATCAGCTTTCCCACGGGGAACCATTTTTCAAAATTAAAAAAATAAAGATTCTTCTGTCTGGATTTTGTTCGGAGAAACTGTTGCAGATTTTGAAATCAGAGTTGGGATGGAGAAGAAGCCACCTCGAAAGTACGTTAGCTTTTCAAGCCTCGGCGGCGAGGGAAGGAGGACCAGAGTGGTATCGCCCAGACTCAGTTTGGATGCCATTGATGAGAGATTCGACGACCCACTGCAGGCCGGAAATGGCGATGAGGAAGTTTCTGGGTCTGAATTGGATTCCACAAAAGCTGGAGTTTTTGAAGATGTTGATCTCTTCCTGCAAAGCTTGTCCGATTCCGACGTTGAAACTCTCGAGGTTCCTCGCTCCGTCGAATTGTTATACGAAATGGTCGATTCCACAATCAATAAGTACAACGAAACTCCAAGTGTTTCAATGTTTGGTCGGAATCCCGATCAAGACAATTCATTTTTCGAAGCCATAAATAGGGTTTCGACGATCTCAAATAAGCTTGCGCAATTTCCTTCGAATTCGAAGACATTGCCGTCGCCTGATCGAACCAGCGCCGTACTGCAACGGGTAATGGCCTTCTTGGAAGAAAGTCTACGCCTTCTCCTCGAGCCATCCAAAACCAGAGACCCAAATCGTAAACCGACGAAAACGCCGAAGCAATCGTCATTCCGTTCTAATAACGAGCCGTCCGATCACTGCGAATTACCCCACAGAGAATCTGGACTTGAGGAATACCCAGCGATTTCTGATGAAATCGTCTCCACCATTAACAGAATATGGAGAACGATGGTCTTCGCCAATTACGACCACGAATTCTGCATTACTTACGGCGTCCAGAGGCGAAGCGCTTTTAAAACTGCACTCAACGATCTCGGTTACGCCATTCTCAGCATCGATGACGTGCAGAAAATGCCATGGGAATCGCTCGAAGCTGAAATCGCAACGTGGGTAAACTGCGTTGAGAAGTGCCGCAATTTCCTTTTCTCCGGCGAGCGGCAGCTCGCCGATTCTGTTTTTGCCAATCACTTCTCGTTTTCTCACAACTTATTCGGCGAAATCGCTCGCGCCGTCGTTTTACGGCTTCTAAATTTCGTAGACGGCGTTGCGTTGACGAAGAGATCTGCAGAGAGGCTGTTCAAATTCCTAGATATGTACGAGGCGCTGCGTGATTTAATTCCGACAATTAAAGAATTTCCGGAAGATTTCGTGGACGAGCTGGTAGAAGAAACTGAACGGGTCAAAGCCCTAATTGGCGAAGCAGCGGTCAGTATTTTCTGCAATCTCGAAAACTCCATTAAAGCAGATAATGGAAGAATTCCGGTAGCCTCTGGCGCGGTTCACCCCTTAACGCGCTACGTGATGAACTACCTAAAATATGCGTGCGAGTATAAGAGCACTTTCGAGCAAGTATTTAACGAGCAATCCGCCATTGAAGGCAAGGTAAATTCTTGTTTTGGCGAACAGCTAACGACCGTCATGGAATTATTGGATAGCAACCTGGAAATGAAATCCAAGCTTTACAGAGACCCTTCGTTGAGGTACATTTTCTTGATGAACAATGGCAGATACATTCTGCAGAAAATCAAAGGGACGACCGAGATTCACGAATTAATGGGCGACACGTGGTGCCGGAAGCGATCCTCGAGCCTCCGTCAGTACCACAAAATCTACCAGCGAGAGACGTGGGGGAAGATCTTGCAATGTCTGAGCCACGAAGGTCTGCAAATAAACGGGAAGGTCTGCAAACCTGTTTTGAAGGAGAGGTTCAAGAGCTTTAACGCCATGTTTGAGGAAATTCACAAAACACAGAGCACGTGGGTAGTGAGCGACGAGCAACTTCAGTCGGAGCTCCGGGTTTCGATTTCGGCGGTGATGATTCCCGCTTACCGGTCTTTTTTAGGGAGGTTTAAGCAGTATTTGGATTCGGGAAGACAGAGTGAGAAGTACATAAAGTTTCAACCGGAGGACATTGAAAATTTGATCGAAGAATTCTTCGACGGGAATGCTCTGACAATGGCGAGAAGGAAAACGTAGGAAGAAGAAGACAAGACTGTAATTTATTTAAAAAATTCCTTAAACTTTTTCAGTTCCTGTAAATTGTTAAATTCACCATCGCGCTACACTATTTACAACTTTAACCAACGACGCTAAGAAGGAATTGACACGTGATGGATATGGATGAACAGAACATAACATGTTACCATAATCTATAAACTTCAGCAGATGACTTTTCCCAGGACCGTGATGACAAAATGTGACATTTAGCCAAAAAATAGGTATTTGTAATGATTTTTGTTTAACTTTAATTTTGGATTAAATTTATAAATTTTTTAAGACATAAGATGACATCATTAATATTTTAATTTTATTATTTATATATTTTATTTATTTATTTTAGTTAAATTTAATTTTTTATATTTAGACAATCTTTTATAATTTTGTCAGCATCTAATTGTTTCATTGTTATTGTGAGATGTTAATTCAGTAAAAATTAGAGTTGATCATCTAAATATTCAACTTTCAAAATAACTCTGGTTATCAAATTATTGAACAAAATGTAATTTATTAATAGATTCGAGTTGGATTGGGTGCAATAAAGGTCCGGTGCCACAGTGTTAATAAAAAGTGACTTGGTACTAATAATAGAAAAAAAAAACTAGGGATAATCTTAATTTTTATTATTTAAATTTTAATATTATAACTTGAAAAATAAATTATGATTATTATTGAATTAATGAAATAATTTTTATTTCTCAACTCTATTTTTCTCTTTATAATTTTTCTTCTCATCCTTCCTCCTCCTACGATTTCCCTCACTTTTATTCATTCTTCCTTTCTTTCTTTCCCTATCAACTGCTTTTTTCTCCACTACCTACATTAAATTGGTATCAAAACAGAAGAAATTATTTTCTTAAAAAAAAATCCATTCTAGGTACCCTTGTCCCATTTTCTCAAAAAAAAAAAAAAAGTTTTCACCGGTTTCCATTCATCATCTCCTTCTTTGCACTTCACGCCAACTCTAGTAATCACCTTTCAATTTCTTCTTCCTCTGGTTTCACTGTCGACTTACCGTACCCTTTGAGTTTCACTGCCTCGGTCTCGCTCCTCTTGTTTGCTTCACAAGAAACTCTTAGGGTTTCGCTACCTCGGTCTTGGCTCCTCTATTTTTTATTTTACTCGAC
Source organism: Begonia peltatifolia (assembly GCA_022433055.1). Taxonomy (NCBI): domain Eukaryota; kingdom Viridiplantae; phylum Streptophyta; class Magnoliopsida; order Cucurbitales; family Begoniaceae; genus Begonia; species Begonia peltatifolia. The sequence goes on from CM039520.1 coordinate 5,808,435, forward strand.
GTTTTTGTGTTTCGTCGTTACCGACAACTCGGGTTCTTGAGCAAGTTCTGTGACTCCGGTTCTTTTGACGATCTACTATGTCAACTCCCGATTCCAATGTCGTATTCTTCGTGGAGGTTCATTTGGTGTTTCTCTGCCCAGAAAGCTTTCTCACCCTCCTTCGACTGTTTCTGACCCGTGGGTAAATTCAGGAAAGTTTCAAACTAGTAGGTTGATGCTTTTGTTGTTTGGGATGTTTGGTTCCTGAAAATTTTATATTGGTGTGTTTTATACTTGCTTGCGGTGACTACTATTGGCATTCGTGGTCAGTGGGCTGTTTTGGTGTTGTTTGGTTATTCTTTACGGACAATGTTCTATTGGAAGTCCACGAGGATCCTCATCTATGTTTCATTTCATTAGTCAATTTCTGTTCCAATCTTTTATTAATTTTCTTTACTGTTTTATTTCTAAATTATGCTTTAATTTTGTGCTTGTATTGTGGCTTACCTATAATCTCTACATTCCACGCTCATAAGTTTCCTTCACATTTTGATTCTCGTCACCGTATTAAACTATAGTTTTAATTCACATAAATGTCATCTGATTTAAACTGTCATTTGATTTAATCTCTGTAAATAATTTCATATTCAACTATTACTTCTACTGTTCATTTTGATAATCAATTTTTGTGATGATATATTTTTCGGTATAATATTTGGATTTTTGTTTTGTTATTTTAAAATATCAATTATTCGTGTTTGCTTTATTAGAATAAACGTAATTGTAAAAAAAATTAAATAAATAAATTATGCACGTTGATTTGTTAAACTTTGGCCGTAGTAGATATCACTTATTACGAGCATTTTTTGTTTATTGATCTCTCCATTGTTTTTTATTAGTAACATTGCATGCAGTTACGTAGTGGTTGTCAGGTTTCATTTAGTTCTTGTACTTTAGATATGGAACATTCCCAATCGAATACCCTTTCTCAACAATTAGCACAATTGTTTAACAACCAACAACAGTTTCAAGAATAATTGGATATCATCCTGACGGAATTGGCTATTACTCGAGAAGCAAATAAAAATTCATAAAATAAGTTAAACAACGTCAAACAAGGTCATCATCCCTCGAATATAGACAACTCGATACTATTCAATAATAGACGTCAACGTTATCAACAAGATACTCAACCATACTTTGGTGATAACCGTAGAGAGTGATTACGGTCGAGAAGGTGGTCCAAACCATAATTGTCGAGATTCTCATTCTCTTAATAGCCATGATGACCAATTTTTTAGGAATATCAAGCTAAATGCGTATACTTTTGATGAAAATTTGTATTATTGTATCTTCACTCAGTGGGTAAAAGATATGGATCGTTTTCTTACTTGGTATGTAGTGACAGAAAATCGACGAGTACAATTCGCCAGTTTAAAATTATCGGGTACTGCCCAACTATTTTGGAAGAGTGTCGAAAATCTCCTTGAAATACGTTATGCGCCTCCTGTTGAAAGTTGAGAAGAAATGAAACGGCAACTTCAAGAGAAGTATTTACCTCAATCCTACTAGGATAATTTGTTGGACCAATGGAATGTCCTTACTTGGGCAACCGACAAGTCACTGAATATGTTAACTAGTTCGATGATTTTCAAATGAGAAATCAAGTTGTGAAAAATGAGACCATGTTTTTAAGTAGATTTTGACAGGGTTTAAGAGATGATATGAGACGTGAGCTTATCATTCGAGGTGTCAACACCCTAAATCATGAATATTCATTAATTCGAGACTATATGTTAGTTACGAAAATACCGTATAGCAGACGAAGTGACAATAAACCTTCTTCAGTCCCCACTCCTGTTACTGTTAAATCTCTTCTAGGACATCCGTCATCCAAATACCTCTTTGATGAGAGAAAACAAAAGAAAAAATGTAAACGATTCGCGAAGTTTTTTGCGTTTACAATATTTTAATTGTAAAGGTTTTTGTCATATTTCTTCTAATTGCTCTATCTGAAACTCAGTCCTATAAGCCCTGATTTGGGTTTAGAGAACTGTACGTATTAATACTTCGAGGAAAGTGTCGACTGCTAGGATAAATGGATTGAAAGCTGAGAGTTTTAGGTGTCGACACTTCAAGGGAAGTGTCAATCGCTAGGTCATTTGATGATTAAAACCGAGAGCTTTGAGTGTCAACTTTTTAAAGGAAGTGTCGACCGCGGCCAACCCGATTGTTCTAAGTGTCAATCGATAGGTCGGCCCCCACTTATAAGTGTCGATCGGTCTCTCATAAAGAGTCAACCACACAGTTCATATTTAAAGGAAGTTTTCTCATCAAGGCGCGCTTCACGGCCATTAAAAGAGTTTGCAATCAGGTTTCTAATCCTGGTTTAGGACTCATCTTGGTGTCTTTCCTTAGTGTTGAGTTGGATAGTTTTAACCTTGATTTTATTTTAGGATCAGACTACTTTAAGAACTTCAAGCTAGTTGCTGAGATTGTGACTCTAGTTGGAAAAAGGATCACTCAGCGTAAAGGTTGGGATTTTATATTGTTTGCTTTGCATTGCATAATTGCTTTTTCAAAACCTTATTTTGGTGAGCTGTCACCCATGAAAACCTGACTGGTCTAATTGCCAAAACATCAGTGTTTATATGTATATTTGTATGTATGATTTACATGTTTATCATTGACATGTGATTTTTTATTACTGTTATAATAGATGATTGATCCGCGTGATACTTTAGATTGTCTCAGTGTTAAAGTATCAGGAGGACATTTCTAATACACCTTTTGCTACATGAAGGTTGTCTTATGTAGATATCATGAAATGAGTAATAGGGCGGTGATGATGCGATCCTTGGGTTTTGAATTTTCAAACCTGATTAGGGCAATATTATTTGCTATCTATTGTCGTTTATATAAGTTGCTTTATAGATGACCATTGTTCACCGATAACTCGAGTAATGGAGCTTGATCTTTGGATCTCACGTTGCTTAACTATTTTTTTGGCTGATAAGGTGTTGTTGAACTTCTGTCACCGTCTTTCTGTTTTTATGTGCTGGACGAGTCTTTGAGTAATCTTCATTTTTCCACTAAAATGATTTTCAAGTGAAATATATAATGATGACCTATTTTCATATAGTCGTCTGTGTACGCGACAAATGTTTTATTTAATCTCTCATCGTTGGCTCATGGAACATATTTTCCTTGAATGATGAGAGTTAGTTTTTAATAGAACGATATTTTGAAAATCATTTAGCTATCTTATCATGTTTTGAAAGAAAAATAAAAGAAATTTTACATGCATTTAATATAGTATTCCTATTGAGTTAGTCACTCAACTCAAATGATCAAATCTCCTTTTTAGGAAATAATAAGAATGAATAGTTAGAGTTTGTGATCTTTTTTCTTATTTTAATTCTTTCTGCATTTGAGTGTTTGGTTTTTCCTTGGTGATGACTTATCTATATTTGGTATATATTAGATATTTGGATTTAGATTTGAACTTCTGAACTTTATTGAACTGCTATTTCTTTTATCAAATTATTATATCTGTAGTCACTGTGTGGATCTTGGCTTTTGATTTAATGTCCAAATTTTCTGCTACGAACAAAACTTAAACTAGGTGATCGGGTCCTTTTCGAGAATCGAGTCGCCCGATTTGACATTCTATTAGGCATAACTACAATTTGTGACAATATTTGAGATAGAGATTATCGCTCTTAAACTATTTTGTGGAATAAATTGCCGAGACGACTAATGAAGAGCACAAAGAGAAAGTTTGGAAGGAATTTGTTGCTCAAATGGCGTCGGAATGGCAATAAGCTTCCATGGATTACAATTTTATGAAAGCTCTTTTGAAGAACATCCACCATTGCACACAGAGAAACTCTCTATCAACAAACCTAATCTCGTCTAAATCGAAAGCTGACGCTTATAGAGCTTTCAGTGGGTTAACTCAGAAAGAAACCTATCGTTCTCGAGCTTTTCTTCTCAACTAGAGAAGCTATTCTTGTGAGAAAATGGCGTCGAAAGCTAGAGAGCGACTTTCCTCAACGCTGCCAACAAAGGAGAGAAGAACAAACGGGTGTATTTTAGAAGACCGAGCGATGCGTTTAATAAACATGAATAATGTTACGTTTACTCTTTTATTGTATCCTCTAAAAATATTTATGTCAAATAACAATTTGTACAATTAGAATATAGTTAATGTATTAAATTATAAAAGAATAATTTATCACATTAATTATATTAATTGACACGTGATCAGTTATTTTAAAAAAATAAATATAACATTTGTTTAAAAATTATGGTTAAATCAAGGATATAAATTTTGGAGGAAAGGAATGCGACGTGACAAGCATTAGAGTCATCAAGTGTAAGCAGTACAAGAGGTTAAGTGGCACGTGCAATCGAATATTTAATGTGTCCATAAATTATTTATATTTGATACTTTAAGATGTAAATTATATTATGTCAAGAAGATCGCTAAGCGTTAGCCTAAAGATAAGGAGTGAGTCACATTTCAAACAAAAAATATTATTGAGGGAGAAATTGGAGAACATATAAATAATTTTTAAGAAAAATGGGATTAATCAACTAATCACGTGCAAAATCATGCAAGATCCCTTTTAAGATGCTATAATTACATGTGACACAGTGAGGATGGATGTGACATGACCTTTATTGTACTAGAAATATAATTGACGACGGGGATAAATTTATTTAATAAAAATAAAAAAATAATATTAATTTTCAAACTATAAATTATTTGCATTTCTTTTGAAAAATAATAATTAAGAAACATATACTTATAAAAAAAACTAATTAAAAATGAAATTCACAAAAAATCTTAATATAAAAGGAAATAAATATGTGCTGCATGTGTGAGCGGTGACATGAGTAGTCTTTTGTGTGGACTTTTGTAGCACCCAATATCTCAGTTCTTTTAGATGTTGAAGATGAAAATTCACTGATACCAACATTTTTCGCTTTCGTTAATAGTATGAAAACCGAGCCCAAAACAAGGTCTCCGATCGACGCCCATGAATGAACCAAATTCTTGTCCAAAACTAGGTTACCCGAAAGCAAGAATCAAACTGAAATTGAATCATAACCGGGTTGATTTGGTTCGGTTCTTATACATGCTTGGTTAATTCGGTTTGGTTTTTAGAAATTCCTAACAGTACACCATTAGCCCATTTTATAAAACTAGGCCAATTGAGGAGCATATTAACTGAAATAATATCAATCATCTGGGCCGGGAAACCTAGTTTCTGCGGGGGAAGAGTGAAGACAGCCCAATAAGGAAGGCGACGGCCATTGGATGAACAGAACCAATCAGCCAAGATAACGTCGCTTCTGCAATCTGCCCCACCCAGGATTCAAGCCTGTGCTTTATTGAAGCATCAGAGTGACATAATCTCTTTGATTATCTGCAGCCTTTCTGCAGCGTTTCATTGATTATCTGCAATTTTGGTTTACATCTTGTTCCAACGCAAACTTGTTTCAATAAAGTTAAAGAAAGAAAGAAAGAAAGAAGCTTGAAAGTAATTAGATATATTTAAGAACACTGCAAGATAGTACGCGATAAAGAAAAGAGATAAAGCTTTAATTGCGTGGCCACAATAAAGTTAGTTCATCATCGGAATGTAATTGTGTGCTGCTTGATCCTCAACTTTCGCCGGTATTCGGCGCATCCGTACTGCCGCCGGACTACTCTGACTCTGCAGGCCATGCCTTCTCTTTCTCTCTCTTTCCATTTACGTTGTTATTCCCGTCTCTGTTGAAAACTGTAGCTTTGTCACTGCTTTAGGAGAACATATTTTCTGGAGAATATAAACCAGAAATCCCATTTTTAATAACTTGTTTCTCTCTCACTTCTCCGAGATAAATTCAAAATAAATGGCAAGCCAACTGCTTCACGCCATTTGCGTAGTTAAAATTTTTCATTTTAGGTAGAGAGAGAGAGAGAGAGAGAGAGAGAGAGAGAGAGAGAGAGAGTTGGATGGTGGGTCTGATCAGGTGAGAAAAAGAGTTGGTCTGTAACGTCAACATTTTAGATCTACAAAAGTTAATGCATAGATATGGGGTCAGCATATAAGGCTGTCTTCGTTCACTGCACCTTTGTCTGGTTCAATCGTGTAATAATATCTCTTTTCTGGTCAACATCAGTTTGCCTAAAGTTGTTATCTTCAACGTGATACTCTGGCTTTGTTTTGTTTGCATGGAATTAGATTCTTAAATAAATTCAATACTTTGCTACCCAAACGTCCATTAAGTGACAAATTGTTGAGATATTATAGTAACGCACTTGACACTTGCGTGTATTCAAATCAGTACATTATTCAATATTAAACCAATATCAACATTCACATTTTAATTATGTAAATACCATTTGGTTACAACACATTCCAAAGCCACAAATTTTGAACCCACTTACGCTTGTCTCTTCCGACACTCTTCCAGGAGACAACAATGGCGGATGGAAACCCATTTTCCGTTATGTAATATCCAGGAATAGGTAGGTTAGATATTAGAACGGCCCCTACAGACAAACCCAATCACACCAGCAGATCATACAAAAGAAACCATTCTCAAAAGAACAAGTTTATATTCTTAATCAAGTCAAAGTGAGAAGCCCGAGAAACCACCACCATTACATCACATCGCGGAGAACCAATACAGGACAGTAAAGCAACACATGCGCGCGTTAGGGACGTCAACAGACGACAAAGCAAACCGACAACAAGGACGGAAACAGCCGTCTATTAAAACCCTTCTCTCATCTTAACCGTTCTCCTCTAGCCGCCTCTAATGGCTGACAGCTCTGTTCCCCCTCCCCTTTCCATTGAGACTACAGTACAGACAACAATCCTCTGAAAACCAGACCTACAAGATCCTCCATGCACGCGCTGCGACAACAACAGACAAATCTTTTATTATTTCCATTACCATAAACCCCTTCTCCCCTTATATAAACTATCAAACTCCTTCCAACTCCTGTCATCGTCTTCTTCAGCAGAGTATCTCAGCAACATACTAAAATGCAGTATCAGTATCAAGCGGCAGAGACGTCTTGGGGGTACTTTATGCCGGTTCGGCAGACCATGGCCGACCCACTGGAGAGAGTGGCGCGACTGGCCTCTGAGAATGCGGTGGTCATATTCAGTGTAAGCAGCTGCTGCATGTGCCACGCCGTGAAGCGGCTGTTTTGCGGCATGGGGGTAAATCCGATGGTGTACGAGCTCGACCAAGACCCTAGCGGGAGGGAGATGGAGAGGGCGTTGGTACGTCTGCTCGGAAATGCACCCGCCGTGCCGGTTGTTTTCATCGGCGGGAGGCTGATTGGAGCTATGGACCGAGTTATGGCCTCCCATATTAATGGCTCGCTCGTCCCTCTCCTCAAGGAAGCTGGAGCTTTGTGGCTCTGATCCATCCTCATCCTTTCTTTCTGTGTTTCTAACAGTTTTTACATCGAAGAAATACAGTAGAATCAGAGAAGCTTGTTCAGGAAGAGAATATCTAATCTTAAACTTTCATGGTAATCTCTAACAATTTTCTAATACAAGATCTCCAATCTTTTCCATGAATTAATGGCTGATTGATAGCTTGTATTTAATTACATCTCTATTTATGAGCGGATAATGGAACTCAGATTTTCTTCTTCTTTCTTTTTTCTCACCTTTATAACATCTTAATACCATATTTTTTGATAAAAAAAATGGTAAAACCCAGAATAAACAAACACTGAGTGAGAGTTGTTGACCGTTAGAATCACTGAACATTATGACGTGGATGATGACGTCAGTGATAGATACTCGTTCATGCTGTCTTTAAATTATAGATCCGTCTTTCTCTAGCAAAAGAACAATAATCTAAACTGAAAATTTCTTCCCCAATTTGACTACTAGCAGTGCCAACATATATAAATACGTCTTGATTTTCTTTAAGTGGGTTACTAGCTCTACTGTCCCTTCTTTTAACAAAGACCCAAAATAATTTGGCCTGCGTATTCAATTCATGTAGTCCACCGCTAGAGGTTCAAACTCGCAAGCCTCCAGGCCCGTATGGATTGGTTTAGCCTGTCACGTAGAGGAAATAACATAGGCTGGAATGCTCCAGATTAACAGCCTTAGACTACCCAATGTATAGCTAACTGCATTCCTATCTGTGTATGTACGTACGTATAATACAAACTCGTCGAAAAATGTTATAATAAAATAGAAAAAGAATATATAAAGATTTACATGTAAATCGAACTGAGAAGCATATTTATTTCACTTGCCACAGTGTTCTAATGTGCCACAATTAAACTCTCGTGTCCAGTGTACTTTGATTATTCCACATTAAATTTATAAGCTCTTCATTTTGGACTATTATAACTTATACTATCCTTAGAACATAGGGTTTTACAGTTGATGAGACTCAGGGCTTCGATAATAACTAATGGGTCACACTTGTTCTTTCAAGCTGTTCTTTCTTCCAATCGGTAGCCTCCTTGCTTTAACAATCACAAGCTAGAACCCATCCTCTTCGTCACATCAATCAAGGGTTTGAATTCAATATTATATTAAATGTAAGTTTTTAGGGTGGGATTCCCCTCCACGTCAGGTGGACATACGTTTATTTAACTATTGTTTGGCGGTATTCTTCAGCTTTATATTAAGGTGGAAATGCTTCAAACAGTGTCTCCTCTATCGATGAGATAGAATATTGAATCACTATATATGTTATAATAATAATAGCTTGAATTTTCAAAATCCAAAACCACTTAATAGTACTATAAATACAATATAATCAGGATTATTAATGAAAGGGAGACATATAGTTTCCTAAGATTAAGAAGAGACTTTCGCACTAAAATACAATTAACATTCTTAATCATAGGGTTGATATTATTAATCTATACACCATATGGGTTTTCATCTTTAATTACTCAAATGGCCACTTAGTTTCCCACTTTAATATTCACAAAAATATTTAGATTCCAACCCAATAATTATGAAGTCAATCTTAGCATGCTCCTTGTCTTCATCTTCATCATCGTCCTCGTTGAAATCAGGTTTACGCAAAAATGGTGAGATTGTCATGTGATTTGACTTGTTCCATCCGTTGGATTTCTTCTTGAAAATCGCATCATTTATCGCACAAAGCTGTTGACTTTTTTTGTGGCTTTATTGAACAGAAATTCAAGAAAAATAATTAAGGAAATATGTTTATATTATTTAATTAATTGGATTAACTTTCTTGAACCCGCTGATTGGATTAATAGAAATGGAAGAAGAAAACAAACAACGCTAGATACTTGAACCTTCCCTTTGTCTGTCGCTCTTTAGCTTAATGGCAAACACGATGTAATGATTAATTATTAAAAACTTATAATTAATAAAAATGGCTTTTCTTAGTCCAATTCAGATAAACTGGACTCGTCGTGTCATTATAGAGGTAACAAACATAAACAATTGAAGAGCCGAGAGAGCCATGGCAATGGCTGCCGTTGACAAATGGGTTTTTTCTTCTAATATATTTTTCATAACTAAACACTAACTAATAATTAACATGAATTACTATTTCTAATTCGAGAAAAAATGAAAACCCTAAATTTAATTAGAAAAGATAGTTATCATGGTCTAAGGATATGGTTTTTATTTATTTATTATTATTATTAAAGGGTGAGAAGGGCTTTATATCTCTTGTACTGTCCTTCATTTCTGCCATGGTTAGATCGTCTTCCTGCAGAGGCAAAGGGGAGCTCAAACCACATCTCGTGTTTCAGTTAAGAAGCCTCCTCCATTTCCTATTTTCTTACTTTTTTTTCTCACACGCTTCATCTCTTCTCTAGGATCTGAGTCTTCCCTTCCATGTGAATACTCTTTTGTTTCCGATCATTCGTTTTGATCGAACGAATTTCATATCGGTTTGACAATTAAGAGAGATGAGTAATACAATGAGACCAAGGGGTAAGTTCATGTTCCACCTGGTTTACGACCGAGGTTAACCGAACGAGATCGTACCCAGACCAAAACTGCCATTTGGTGTATTGCTTAGAGCATCATACGACCTGTTTTTCGTTTGTCGATCTTTGTTTGATTAGCTATCATATATTTGTTTCTCGTTTCGTATTGTCGTTGTATGAAATATGGATGTGATCGATAAGGAGAAGAAGACTGGAAGAAAAGGACTAATCTCAACGACATGGGAGCGATGCAAGTCGATCAGGCAGGGCCGAAAAACCATGTCACCTCCGAGCCAACGTGGGGGTTTGAAAATGAAGAGTCGATCCTGGCCTCAAATGTCTATAACGGTCGCTAAAGAAGAAGAAAAAGAAGAAGAGGAAAGTCGGAGTAAACGTCGTGTGGCTCCGGAAGGTTGCTTCTCCGTCTACGTGGGAGATCAAAGGGAAAGATTTGTTATAAAAGCTGAATATGCAAATCACCCGTTATTTCGAATTTTACTCGATGAAGCCGAATCAGAATATGGATATCGTAGTCAAGGTCCTTTGTGGCTTCCATGCAAAGTCGATATCTTTCGCAAGGTGCTTCTCGAGATGGACACTGGCTATGAGGTTCGCAAAGGTTGTGGCTATCCTATGCGTCACGCTTCGTACCACTTTCTCAGTCCGTCTCGAACTACATCCATAAATCAGTTTTAATAATAAAGTCCTGTCGAGAATTATCTCGATTGGCAATTGTTTTCTTTCGTCGAGATTGATAAAACGACATTAAGCTCGTGCCCTTTTCTTTCTTTTTTCTTTCTTTTGTATGTTGCTGATGAATCTCGTATTGTACTGGATGGTAATGTAAGTTTCAATCTCCTTTGAATCATAAAATTATTGTTGATAAGATCACCGACCTCAGTCGTAATAGAAAACATATATTCCATAATTATATACGAACCTATCTTTACTTGAAAAATACAATAAAATGTTATAAATAAAATAGTAATATGCTTATCCTTTACATTAGTCATCGATTGGCATATATTCCCACTTGAGTGAGATCATTTATAGAAGTCAACTGCCATTTGTTTGATAGCATCATCCATGACGATCTTCTACAATTACCACAATGATTTATTAATGTGTTTGCCGCTTACTCCAACTAGCTCCCTTTTTCTTGCTCATTTTAATGCAATTTGAGCATAAAAAATGATAGCCCTAAGGATGAAATTGAAAATGGCGTGATCAATAGCTAGCCACCTACGTGGTTTGCGTCGATGAGCAATACACGTGTTCGTACATTACAGATGTTCATCAGTAAGAAAATCATCAACCAGTGGAACCAGAACAATAGAGTTGGATTCGAAGATGAAATAGGTAGCAATGGAGGACGGAGGAGATGTGCTCCATGCAGACATTGAAATCATAAGATGTTTTGTCTGATCAAACTGAAAGACAATCAAAATTGAGCTTCTGATTAAACAAACTAACATCTATGCATTGATTAGATCAATATAAACTCCACGACTACTTCAAATTATTTCGCACGTGACAGAGATTTAGGAGGGAGAATCAGATGATTTGTTAATTCATTCATTTTCATGGCTAGTTTCATAACCCGAAAGGAACCGAGACAGAAATGGAGAAGACCAACCCCATAAGAGGACCGAATAATTCGACCCTCTATGACAGATGGCGCAAAAAGTTGGGGTAACTCCATGATCTAATGGTGACATTGTAGATAGAATAATAGTAAATTGTTAATAATTTAATATTGTGCGAAAAGTAAAATACAGTAATATGAAGAAATATATTAACTAAATTGAGGTCTTACCAAGAAAAGATCTCTCTAAAAAGAAATAGTTAAAGATAAATAGCCGTCAGACTCAATTTTATGCATGCTAGTGATGGTTTTCCTAACTAAGACCTAAAAACAGATATCGTTGGGATGAGTCGACTAAATTTAATATAGATTTAGGCATTATAGATAATATATTATAAATGTGAATAAACATGCTATAATAAAATCATACCATTAAAATTGAGAAATACAACACAAGTATAGCAATAGAAAAAACATCTTCCTATAACGTGATATATAATAAAATAAATTAATACTGTGAAGAAATAAAACCCCAATAAAAATAAAATCACTCATTGACTTCAAACATGCTATTCTTAAAGCACAAGGGAAAAGACGATATCTGGTTATGACAATAATCTAACAATTGACATAAAGAGTTTTTTTATTAGTTAACTATGCGTAAATATCTTCTAAAACACTTGAAGATAAGTATCAAACAAAGATCTCTACACATGATTGAGTTGATCAACAGTTCAGAAAGATTGACATGTTGTAAACAAATGACATGTCATAAAAATTTGAAAAACGTCTCAAAATAAATTTTATAAAAATAATCATGCATACACTGTCGAATAAAACTCTTATCTAGACTAAGTATACCACTATAAATGACGAGCCTCCATTTTTATTATTACCTTAATTCACTCAATTCCAGCCCTTAATATCACAATTGAACCCAAAGAGTATTATTGATGTTATACTTTGTTACCTCATTAATCAGTTAATTAACTCAACTAATGTAATTATAAGAGGAAATTTGCTAATTATGATTATTAATTAGGAATAAATAATTATTAATTAGGAACTAAAAAGTCTGGTTCTCAGCTGTCTCGCTTCATCGTATTCATCGCTCTCTTCTACCTTATATTCTATAAGATGACAAATACCGTCGTATCCAAATTGCTTAAACCCTTGCTTTCTCCCCTCTCTTCACTTTTCTGACTCCCAACTTCATCTCCGTCGATGGCGGCTGCTCATTTCACCCCCACCCTGGTAAGAGCTTTCTACTTTCCTAGCTTAGTTGACCTTGGTCTTTGATGGTTTCATTTCGTTGACCTTTTTCACATTGCAGCCGAATGTTAGCTCCGTTTCAGGCTCTCGTGGGGTCGCGCCTACCAGAGAATTAAATCCATCCTGCTGTTCTGTTAAGCTTCAGAGATTATCATCGCCTCAATGCGTTTCGTCTTCATGGAGCATTCGGCCTAACTCCTCGCGTCTGAATTATTTTGCCCCCTCTTCTAACCTTTCATCTCGGAGGAAATCTGGGGTTCTTCACTTAGTTCGGGCCAGTGCTGAGGTCTGTTTTAATCATTTTTAAGAGTGATTGAATTTGGACCTTGAGAGTGAGTTCATTAGCCATGTTTACTGGATTTTTTTTCGTGCGTTGTTCAATTTCAGGATGCTTCTTTACAATCAAAAGTTACGAATAAGGTATACTTTGATATAAGCATAGGAAATCCAGTTGGGAAGATTGCTGGGAGGATTGTGATTGGATTATATGGGGATGATGTACCCCAAACAGCGGAAAATTTTCGTGCCCTCTGCACAGGTATGCTCGTGTAACTTTTAATTTTGCATAAGCTTCTGATTTAGATGTTTGCCTTCCTATATGATTTGATCAAGTTCATTCAGAAACGCGATGTAATCTATAAAATTATCAGGAGAGAAGGGCTTTGGGTTCAAAGGTAGCTCATTCCATCGTGTAATCAAGGATTTTATGATTCAAGGCGGAGACTTTGATAAAGGAAATGTGAGTCATGTTTCGCATAAACACGGACCTTATGCGTGATTTTACATTCTATACTACAATTCTGATTTACTCTTACTTCAGAAGGAATTATTTTATTAACCTCAATGAAGTAAAATGTGTCATTTTTTTGTATTCTTACATGTCTTATTCATAATCATTATTTGTTTTCTGCATTAAAATGATTGTACCAACTCCTACTTATGTGGTAACACTTGTGTCAACAAAATTTTATGGCAGCAATGCCTAACTAAGGAAAATTGAATATGCTTGAATTTTTTGTTTTTTTAACAGGGAACTGGGGGCAAAAGCATATATGGTCGTACATTTAAAGATGAAAACTTCAAATGTGAGTTGCACCCCGCGTATTATGTTTCATTGACAATATCTATTATCATTCTGACATACCTTTCGACCCAGACATATATTGCTTTGATTTGATTATCCATGTGGATTGTGTTTCTCTGTTCATCTGCCTTTTGGGTGTCTTTCTTTGTTTTATATCATTTATAAAGAGGAATTACGGAAACCAAGGATCACTTAAAAAACCTGTGGTTTATCGATGTATTTTTTATATGTATAATAATTCTGCACATTAAACTCTGATATTTGAGTGTAAGGATTTTAATCAATTTTCATTACACTTGATATTGAAGAATGGATGTTATTATGCAGTAACGCATGCTGGACCAGGAGTAGTTAGTATGGCAAATGCAGGCCCAAACACCAACGGTAGTCAGTTTTTCATATGCACTGTTAAGGTACTGAATGGTTAAATTATTCGCTACCATTAATCTGTTGAGAAAGCATACATTCATTGTTGGTTTATTGATCTTTTTGTTTTTACCGTTGGAAATTACGGCTCCTAAACGAGTATTGGTTGCAAAATAGGGTTCTTACTTGAATGACGTCTTTTCAGAAGACGACCCCTACTCCTTACTAACCAACTGTTCCTTGAGTATTTTTGTTTGCAAATGGTTAATAACCTTTCTTGTTTAATCTTGATTGACTTGACTGTTATGGATTTCCTTTTATAGACTTTAATTTTCCATGAATTTCAATGTAATCATTTAATAAAAGGTGTCTTATGTATTTTGATTGTGACACATTTTTATTTTATCATATAGTCCTAGTATTTTAGAGGTGGCTGAAAAACTTGACACTAGTTTACTTATTATTGTCACAAATCTATGGAGAAACGCTGGTATTGGATTATTTAATATCAAGTTAATTTGGTTTACATCTGTTTCTTAAGAGACATTTACATTTTTTAAATGTGGGTAATGGTATTTGTGAAAACACTTATTTATTTTCTCTTTATCTGTTGCTTATGTGACATTAATATTTTTGAAGTAGTGTTTAATTGTGATTATAAATACTTGCATCACTTTTTCAATTGATATGGATTGTTAACTCTTTATTTTGTCATGAAATGATGAATAGTAACTTTTAAACTTGGGTTAAATCCCAAAAGAGCTCCAAGTATGCATTGGATTAAAAAGAAAAAGCTCAAATTAATTTTTTGTAAAAAAAAAAAACTGAAAGTATTGAAAAAGTGCAAAAAACAGTTTTGCGGCAAATCGATATGCCCCGCGCTCCTAAAGGAGAACAGTTTACCGCATTCGGAGAACGAATTGTTGTTCTCCATGCAGGGGCACTTCAGAGGGTGAACATCCGCTGCGTGGAAAATGGTTTGCCGTTCTCCGGACATAGCAAACCCTTTTATAAATGTTATTAAAACGGTTTGTCGCATCCCGAGAATGGTTTGCTGTTCACACGAATGCGGGGAGATGTTCACCCTCAAACGGAAAACCATTATGCGTTAGTATAACGTCGGTCGAGGTGCATTTGGACGATTTTTCATCCGAAATCCGACTTTTCTCTCGGCCAAATCCCTAGATTCGAGCGTCGTGCCGTCAAAATCTTCATATCTGAACAATTTTTGCCGAAATCTGCCAAAACCAAGGGTTTTCTTTGAGGAAACCTCAAAACTGAGCCAAATCCGAAAACCTGAGCTAAAAATGCCAGATGTAGCCTTTTTTTTTGCCATATTTGGCATTTTCGTGCTGAAAATAAGCAAATTCGTGCTGTTTTTTTGCCAAAAATTAAAAAAAAAACTGAAAATTCAAAAATCCGAAAAATCCCAAAATTCTAAAAATGCCCCTTAGAATGTTTACAGATCGAAAAGCTCCCGTCAGAATTCACCACGTGTCTCAATAAACCGGGCGCCGGATAAAGTGCCGCAATCGCATTCTGGTTATTTTTCGATGGAGTTTTGAAGTCGGCCGTGTAAGGAGTAGTATGAGCAGGATACGGGAATCCGCTTGATCTTTTACAGGAAGACTGTCAAATTTAGCGGTTTGGAGTGTTTGAGGATCAAGGTGATACAACATCTTCCTCCACGGGGTATACGACATGCAGGGCGAGAGCTGCAACAAAATTGTTCTCTTATTTTATGCGAACCTGTATAGTACCGGGGTGACGAGACACTTGAAGACGTATCTTTTTGGTAGAGACGTTGGAAATGCAGCTGTTATCAATGAACTGCTCGGATTTGTCATAGATGACGCCGAGCGGTATTATCACGTTTTCAAATAGTGTGACTTTGCTGGAACAGAAGAGGGATTAGAGTTCTTTCGGAAAATCCACTGCAATGCGAAGATTGCAGGATTCGTGAAGCCAAAATCGAGGGGTTTGAACGTCAAAGCTCAGATTTTTCACAACTTGATCAACCATACCATTTTGCTGAAGGATGGTCATAGAGATCTCGTCTGGTGGATAGATCTTTATGTTATGGAGAAACTCTACACCGACAAGATGTTTGACCCGGGATACATAATTGTAGGTCACATGGAGGAGATTGGGCGAACTAAAAACAAGAATCTGCTGTACGATACCTTGATTTGGAAGATCTTTGAGCAAGCTCAAATTCGGCCTCTTGTCGGAGAGCATATGAGAGCACCTAGATGTGTCGATATATTTGACAAGACTCATTTGATTCGAATAAGTTTAATCGAAATCAACGGGTCTTGAATGGTCAAGGGACGTCGAAGTCGAAGAATTTATTTATTTTAGTTTATTTAATAAAAAAATAAAATTAAAATTAAAAAAATAGGCAGAGTTTTGTTTGTTTTGCAATTCTTCCATATCTATCTTCAAACAATTCCTATGTATTGAAATCACAAGTATATACGGAATAGTCAAATCCAGTACAAATATAAACTAAATGATACTACATAAAGTAAACTAAAAGGTACTACAAAAGTGAACTAAAATGACAAGAAATAAGTTGTATTACAGTACATACATGAAATAAAGTTACAAAGTAAAATTGAGAGTACATTACAAGAACTATACAATATAAATTAAGTTAAGGGTGCGACGTCGTCGTCGTCATCGCCGTCTCTACGGGAACGTTCGTGGATGTCTTCGAGTCGTATTTGAGTCAATCTCATCACATTCATCTTCTCCTCCATCATGTCCAACCTCTGCTCCAATCGTTGCCCCCAGCTCTCCCTCGTATGATTTAACATTTGACTTAAAGCTCTCATGCATACTCTCTCACCTCTTGTCTCTTGTCCCATATATGTTACAGTCTCTGCTTCCACGTACTATTCTCCTGGGGTTACAATAATGGCTCGATGGCGTCCTCAATGTCGGGGGTGTTCTCCATCGGAACATCTCGAGTTGTGGAGGCTCCAGGATGTCCCTTGATCATCCAAGACTCGTCGATTTCGACTAGTTTCATCCGAATCAAGTGAGTTTTATTAAATACATTGACAGATCTGTGTGCTCTCATATGCTTTCCGGTAGGAGGCTGAATGTGAATTCGCTCAAGAATTTTCCAAATCAAGGTTTCGTACGGCAGATTCTTGTTTTTGGTTTGTCTGATCTTCTCCATGTGACCTACAATCATGTATCTCGGGTGGAACATTGTGCTCGTGTAGAACTTTCTCATAACATAGAGATTTATCCAGCTGACGAGATTTTTATGTCCATCCTTCAGCAGGATGGTATGGTTGATCAAGTTGTGAAGAACCTGAGCTTTGATGTTCAAATCTCTCGATTTTGACATCACAAACCCTGCAATCTCCGCATTGCAGTGGATTTGCCGAAGAAACTCTAGTTCCTTTTCTGTTCTGGCAAAGTCACTGTTTGGAAGCGTGATAATATCGCTCGGTGTCTACGGAAAATCAGAGCAGTTCATTGATAACAGTTGCATTTACGACAATATGTTTACCGTAAAGGTACGTCTTCAAGTGCCCCGTCACCTCGGTACTACACAGGTTCGCATAAAATAAGAGAGCAATTATGTTGCAGCTCTCGCCCGGCATGTCGTATACCCCGTGGAGGGAGATGTCAAACATCTCATTGATCCCCAAATATTCCTAATCGCTAAAGTTCACAGTCTTTCTGTAAAAGATCGAACGAATTCTCATATTCTGCTTGTATTGCTCCTTACATGCCTAGCTTTGAAATTCCATTGAAAAATAATCAGGAGGCGGTTGTGGCACTTCATCCGGCGCCTGGTTTGATGGACCACCTTGTAAATTCTGCCGATGAGCTTTTCGATTTGTAAATATTTTAGTGGGCATTTTTAGAATTTTCAGATTTTTTTTGGATTTTCAGAGAAAAAAGAGCACAGATTTGTTTATTTTCAGCATTAAAAAAGCCAAATCTAGCAAAAAAAGGTGAAATCGGGCGATTTTTAGCTCGGGTTTTCGATTTGGCTCGGTATTGAGATTTTCTCAAAGAAACCTTTGGTTTCGGCAACTTTTGGCGAAAATTGTTCTGATCTGATGATTTTTGCGGCACAACGCTTGAATCTATGGATTTTGCTGAGAGAAAGGTCAGATTTCGAAAGAAAAATCATCCAAATGTGTCTCGGCCGACGTTATAATAACGCAAAATGATTTGTCGTTTGAGAGTAAACATCCCACGCGTTCGTGAGAATGACAAATCATTCTCCGAACGCTGCAAATTGTTTTAAGAACACAAAACGATTTGTCGTGTCTGGGAAACAACAAATCGATTTTCAAACAGAGGATGTTCACCCTCAGACTTGCCTCCTCATGGAGAACAGTTTGCCGTTCTTCGAACGCGGCAAGCTGCTCTCCTTCATAAAATGGAACGAGGGGCACATCAGTTTGCCGCAAAATCGTTTTTTGCACTTTTTCAATACTTAAAATTTTTTTTTGGACGAAAAATTAATTTGAGTTTTTTTTTTTAACCCAATGCATACTTGGAGCCCTCGGTGACATTTGGCCCTTTAAACTTTGGATATTACTAGTACTTTTCCAATTCAAAACATTTGACATGTGTCAAGCATGTCCATTAGTGATTTGATTATTAAGGTTGTCTTGGTTCTTCATCTCGGAAAACACCTTTTTAACCGGGAAGCAACAACTATGATGCATTTTTGGCATTCTTGCTGACTCATCGTCATTCTGTTAGTTTCTTTCAATTGTTTGTTTTCGAAGTATGGCTATTTCTATATCATTTTCGTGTTGTTTCAAAGCTCCAAACTGAAGAGGTGGGGATTGTGAACTGTAGAATTTTTCCATTGATTTGTAATGCATTTTTGTGCTGTGAATGGCAGACGCCATGGCTGGATCAGAGGCATGTTGTGTTTGGTCAAGTATTAGAAGGAATGGACATCGTGAAACTAATTGAGGCGCAAGAGACTGACAGAGGGGACCGTCCGAGAAAGAAGGTCGTCATAAGTGAATGTGGTGAGCTTCCAGTCGTCTGATTGATTGGATGCTGAGTAATATTTAACATTCATATCTCTTTTCTAGTTTTCTTCTTTTTGTGCATGAATCAAGGATGTTGATGATATAGAGCTCTGAAAGCGGGATTCACACTCAATGACTCTACATGATTATTCTGAGACGTCACGTTCAATTAACATTCTTTTAGTGACACCTCCACGTGTGATTTATTCATTAGTGTCACTTTTCTATTCTAAAAGTGGTGAAAGTGCCCTGAAATTATTGCTCTGATAACTAAGTGACACATCAGCACTTGCCACTTTGGATGTTGAACCAATCACATCATTCGCTTACACTGCTGCATCCATGACTCCAGATTTAATTTTTTGAGGTTTATAACCAAATTCATATTTGGGTAAGGTCAACAAGGCTGGACAAGGGATAAGGGGGCCCCACCTGGCTATTGTGGACCCTATTGTACTGTAGCCCTACTGGGATGATGGCACATGTGAGGTGGTGTAGAATCAACTGATAAAACACCCACCAAGTGAGACAGTGACGCAACATGGAGATGCGTGACTCTGTCTTCTCACCGTTAAGATTATGTCCCTTGATTCTAAACGATGACAAAATCATTGTTTTTTAAAGTCCCATCAGAATCCTACTATCAATTAAGCGACTTGATTCTAATCGATTTGATTTCTGGAAATTAGGTACATTCTTCCATGGCTCGTGATAAAAATGGAGACGACAACAACCAGAACAGTTGTAGAACACTATTTATGGGAAATTTTTTTTAAAAAAAAAATGGAATTGGGATCAGTTTATGTAGAAAGTTACATCGACTAAGACTGACCTGTACATTCTCATTCGGTGCCCATGCTGAAAGGCCTCTAATATTTACATCTACAATCCACTGCCTAAATTGAGGTTTTCCACAAATCCAACTTCTCAAGAGTACGACTTGATCAATCCCAAATTGTAAAGAAACTTCTCCGATCCAGATCGAAAGATATTTCCCAATGAAAATTTGTTGCTCTCTGGTGGTGAAGATTTCAAGCAAATCTCCTCGTCCGTGACACGAAGTATCGTAAGCCCAATCTCCTTCCGAACTGCCTCAATCATCTCTCTTTTCACCAGATTTCCCGATGCATCAGCCACGTAGAAAATGTTCACGGCTTGAGAACCCCTTGTTGTCACTTCGGCTCTCGTCACCGACAGACCGTTTTCCCTAAATATGCGAGTCACGTCAGATAAAAGCCCCACCCGATCTTCTCCACAAAGCTCTAGCCTAATACCCTGAATTGCCAGCAATATAAACCCATCAAAAACTCGAAAGTAACTCGGTCGATCGACAACTCCAAATAGCAACATCCATAAACTATTATGCCATTTTTACATTCTTACCTCAGATACCCTTCTTTTAACTGCAGCCTCCAAGCAATGAATTACCCTTTGCCTCTCTGCTTCAGAACTAATAGGACTTCCATCCATATGTCTGATGTAGTACTCCTGTTAGTAAACACAACTTATATTATTTGTCAACCAATTATAAATGAGAAAAATATGATCACATATAAATGGTAATAACCTGATAAGCCTCTGGCCCTTCAGCAATTACAGCGGCATGGTAAACCACATATTGCATATCGGTTAATGTACAAACTGTATCGAATAAGAGCTTAGGCCGGTCTGGGCATCTCATGTTTACAGCCGTATATCCCTTATCTACACAATTCTCGACGGTAACGAGAGGTTTTCTCGTGTCACTGGCTGAGCCGGAATCCGAATCTTCTATGTCGTAATCACGATCGGCATACATCATCTGGTGCAGCCGTCTTTGTTTGTGGGTGGAGCCCACGGATACTGCCATGTTGGCACTTCGCTTGTCTCTGTCTCCTTTCAGCACGTAGAGGAGAAGCTGTTTGATTTTGGCAAGACGATCTGAATCGTCAATCGGCAACCCATTAGCCTCGTCCGTTATGTGAACTACCGATGCCATTCTGGTGTTGTGAGTCCAAACTTCGGCTGTTACCACGTTACATTTGAGGTCTGCAAGAACAGCAAAAACCTCAGACAGCAAACCTGGTCTGTCTCGTCCGATTAATTCAATGGTTGTATGTTCAATTGCAGCTTGGACGCCCACTGATCTTCTCAAGGACCTGAAGCTACGACCTCTCGGACCTAGTGACTGCAAAAAATAAATTTAGCCATGCATACAACTCCGATTCCGAATGTCGACCATATATTTCGGTAGAATATTAGAACAAAATATTGGATTATAACTAGTTTTTCTTTCATAATGGGAGTAATTCTTAGCAAATAAAGATACTCTTAATATAGAATTTGATGCCAGCTAAATAACATTAGCCCTCTCTCGATTGCGCCAGTCGAGATAAAGATTTTCATGGAAGAATCCCTCAATACTCTATCAATTTCATAACCAAAAAAGGAGACAGATGATGAAGAGAAGCTTTGAGAATCTACCTGTTGGATGCGTTCAGCCACATTGTCTTCAAAGAGTTTATTCCCATGGTGATCCGTGACATGAAATACTGAAAAAAGACGATGGGACAAAATAAATGAGACGTGAGAGAGTGAAAAAATGAGATTCGAGGTTGGAAACCTGGTGTAAAGATCTAACCATCCATAAACCATTCTCCATCCGAAGAAATGTATGCTCGTCTAATTATGAGATTCATATCCGTAAGAACCTGAACCACCTCTAACAGACTTCCACGTTTATTTGCACTATCCACCTGCGATTGTCGACATAACCGATGATGAAGGCGAAATACTTTAAAACATTGGGAAAAGTGAGGAAGAATTCAAACAATTTGATCAAATACCTTTATCAAAGTGGCTTTTCTGCTTGAGCTATTATCGATTGTGACCCTGCAAATCCCATGAGAACAAGAAACAGGATCAGAAACAACCGACGCCTTTATACTCAAACTGTACGATCAAAAGCTTCAAAAAGACAGAAAAAAAAAAAAAAAAAAAAACCCCCATAAATAAAAAAAAATCAAGATATCAAAAAAAATCGCGCAGATTGAATAACCTGGGAGGATTCATTCTGAGAACAAGCTTCTCATACTCATCAGTCGGGAGAGGCAAAGACCAACAATCCATCTGAAGAAAAAGAAAACGGAGGGAGCGAAAAAAAAAAAAAGGACAAACTTCGGCTTTGAATGTGGAATCTATCTAAAATAAGTAGAATTTGCGTCAAGCACTTGGTGGATGTAATTCAGAAATGAGGAGGCGCTGGTAATGAGCCTGTTGGGTCGGGAGGGGATGGCTTTTGAGGTGGCCGAAGAGTTCTGAACGAACATAACCAATTTTTATATTATTATATTAAATTCTTTTATACCCACACTCTCTCTCCTACGAGACTCCAAGCCGACGAGCCAGTGGATGTGGACCCACTCCACTCTCCTCCCACTCTCTCTCAATATTCTCTCACTAGGGTCCTTAGTTTCAGATAAATTGTCCAATTGGGTTTGCAAAATATACAAATTAACATCCAAATAATAAAAAGAACCAGCAGTTGAACATCCAAGTATGCAACTTTCTGGTGTTAGATTAGACACAACCAAGAACAGAACATCTCTTTAGGTTTCGAGTCAGACCATGAAATGCATCAGCCGAGAAAATCTATGGGGATTTTGGTGGGGGACCCTTCGGAGGGTAGGGTTCCAGGGGAAGAGGGAGAGTGTCCATTGTTGGTGATTTAGGAGGAGGTAAGTAATAAGGGTTTGTCGTTCCAAAATGAGTAGGGATTTCTATTCAGATTCGGCGATCTGCTTAGCTGTTTGGGAATCAGCACGTTCCATGCCCATCGACTCACAGCACAATCTGCCCTTTTCAGAGTCAGTTTGTCCGCCCCACTTGAGGAATACAGCCAGCCCACTGCTGTAATCCTCATCTTCTTCTCTTCTCCATGATGATCTCCTTTAGATTCTCCTCTTGTTTTACATCTACAGTGGCTGAATTTACAGATGGAGGAGAAATTAAAGCATTTCTTATTCCTTTTTCTGGTTTTTTCTTGTCTCCGTCATTGAAATTTGCAGATAATGCTGAGTTCGTCATCCCCAAAACTATACTAGCACTGGCCACTAAGGTTTTTGAGGAAACCAGAATAACTGGTCAAAAAGATTTGGTCTCGAAACAAAGAAAATCAAATTAGAGTAGAGAGTTATGAAATTTTAGAGTTTAATTTTTATTATTAGTTAAAAAATTTAAAATTTAGAGCACGAACCATGGGGGTTTACACGTCTTTTTAGGATGATGGATTGAATCCGACCCATTTGCAGGTGGTCCATCGATTGCAAATGGATCAAAGCCCCACTTGGACCACTTCTACTACACATCAGAACTAGAAGATTCAAGATGATATTTTTTTTCATCAAATATTTGAAATTTCAAACTTTAAACGACACGTCGATGATGGGATGAAGTTGTCGTAGCAGAAAAACCCACCTCTAAGCCTTCACCTTGCTGTTTAAATTACAAATTTTCGATTTTTGTCTGCCGATCAGCAATGAATGAAGCTTGGCGTGACTTAAAATCAAGAAAAGAAAAGAAATTGCTATGGGTTTGACTGAGAATTCACATGGAATATGCTAGTTTTGAGGAGAGAGAAAGGTAGAGAGAGGATATTGGTTGAAGTTTGAAGAAAACTTTATCAGAAACGTCATGCCAACTTCAAAATATGGTCGTAGAAGACAGCTTAATACAAACTTTTATACTATGTTAAGATAGTTAGAGAGGACGTGTCTGTCTCCAATTCTTCCATTGTTTTTCAAATGTTATCACCATTGAGGATTATTTAAATTGTGCTATTATTTTGGTGCTTTTGTCCTGGGTGTTTAGCTCCCTTAGGCTTTTCTGCTCTGCCGGATGGTCCTGAACTTTTAAAATATATATTATATATGTAAAGTTAAGCTAAAAAGTGAGCTATGATCTAGAAAATGACAGAAAATAAGGTACAATGCAGCAGATATCTGATATTTTATGTTCAAATGCGTGGCAACCCAAAGACCCACCTTCTTTCTTCCTTGTTTTACTTTTCAAATCGATTCCAAATGAGGGGACCCTTTGTGCAGCTTCTTCGATTTCTGGATGCAGATATATAAAATTAGTCAATCCAGTTAGGCATCTATGAATACTAATCGCAGTGGGTGGCTCACTTTCTTTATTTGTTCTCTGCGAGCAGACAACTACAATGTAATGCTTAGCTAGCTGCTCTTCGCTTTTGGAAAAATGGGTCAACCTCCATTCAACCTCCATCTACAATGTAATTCAGCTTCGGACTATCTCTATGGATCTTTGAATTAATTAAAGGATTCAGTATTTTAATTGACGCTGAATAATTATTCTCCGCCAAGCACTTCAAAAGAACGAAGAGTTAATTTTTTTCCCTCTACTGAGTTGTTTCAAGATTTAACAAAGAAATTATCATAAACTAGAAGTAGTTCAAAGGATACAAAATACAAGAGAAGATGGAGGAAGAGACGAACATTTTTCAAACAGAGAATGAATTAATTAACTAAAATTAAAACAATTAAATGCTAAGTTTCCCATCCTACGTATACCTAGACTTTTTAAGGCAAGATCAAATTATCTGAACCAAAACACATAAACAACATATCAAATTATAAGATTATTGTATACCGGTACCATTACCAGGTAAATGGGAAACTTGAGTGTCTCTAGAAAGAGATAGAAATATTTCATCAAGCCCAAGATACACTCAACTGAAGACGGAGAAAAAACAAACAATTGTCAGACAAAGGGCAAAAAATAGAACAAGTACTACTAGCATTACCCAGCTTAGATACAAAATCAAGGGGCTATTCCAACTTCAATGAATAACATCCCACCTAAATGACAAACTCAGCAACAAAATTAACAACAGAAGCCGGCAAAAACGCTGCAAATTCTACAGGGTTGCTCAAACCCACCCCCGGGTTAGCTTCAAAGACTACAGATTCTATCTAATGCCAACCAAAGAATTAGGAGAAAGGAAAAGAGGGGCAAAAAGAAATAAATAAAAAGAAAGACTTTCTCTAACCCAAAAACTGCAAAACTGATGGTCTCAAAGTACCAAGGCGACCTTCTCTTGTGTCACGAATTGACAAGGAAGAGCAATCAGTGGCTCATAGTGATCCCCTCCAGCTCCACACCACCCTGTGAGTTAATAATTAGAAATGTAAGCTCTTAGTCAATAAAAGCAAATTTGACCTACCAAAAATTGTAAAAACATGAATGAAAAAAACAGCCACAAAGCTCCACCTGTTCCCTTCATGAAAAGAAACAATGGAGGTTCAGAAATTTCGCTCCTAGGACGATGTGGGAGAAAGAAAACACAATTATCTTCATCAACCATTGCATCTGATCCATGGGATTGCACCTATAAAATTATAAAAAAAAATGAAAATGATTAAATATCAGTTTTAACTTTGCTGTTATTGTCTAAAATTTCATCGATGAACTAATCAATTTTCAGATTGAGGATACACACGTAGAATGAAAACTTTCTCATAGCGTTAAAACTTCCAATGAAAAACTTGCAAAACATGAAATAGTAAATCTCCACGTCAGAAATATCAAGTTCAGTGGCAAATGCAATAGAAACTCTGCATATATTTTTTAACTACAAACTCGGGAACGGCTTCATCATTTGCTACTGAAAAATTGCTCTTTTTCCCAGAAATAAATCTCAAACCATACCTTTTTCTAGTCAAGTTTCACGTATGAAGATTAAACATTATAAATTTGAGTGATGGAAAAGTCCAGTTCAAATAAGTGAAAACAAATCAGTTTTCACATCATAAATCTTGATTTTTTTACATAAAAAAAAAAAAGAACTTTCTGAGGCAATTTCTAGGATCTTGGCATGTGTGAGGTTAGAATGCATCAACAGAAGAGAAAACAGATAACTGAAGACATGTCCCCATGTCCATTGCTATTCCAACACCATAATTCTAGGTAGCGACCAAACATGAAAGAGATCAAATTTGCAATCAGAACTAGTTGGGACCCGACTCAAAGGCTTATAATGTCAGAAACCTAATTTAACAAACACAAGCATGGTGCAACTTCTGAATATTTGAAGAAAATAAAAACAGTGACACTACCATAATAATTAAGCACCTCAAGATAGTAGAAACGACAAGATATAGAGAGATTGATTTGATCAGTGGCAGATAACAGCATCCTTACCACAAATATCTCTCGTTTGAATTCTGTAGCAAGACACTCTATCGCTATATCATCTCCAAATGCTGCAGCATGGCCTTCTCTGTTCTCATCTACAGATAATAAACCTTCCTCTGTATATTGCAAAGTGATTATATCATATTCATCATCGACGGAACCAGAAATTGACATATATTTGGCCCAACTGGCCGCATCATTGACCGGAATGCATCTTTCCTTGTATATTGACTCGGCAGCCAGTTCTCTGCATTTCAAAGCTAAATTAAAACAACAGAAAAATGGAATATAATATAACTATGATTATAAGCATCATACAGCAGGCAAATTCGCCATCACTTCCTTTTCAGGCGTGGGAGACAGCAATATTTCTAGCACTAAAAGAATTTCCAATGAAGAAGAAATGAAAGATGACAAACTAATACAGATCCAATTTATAACATAGAAGCACTTCAGAAATTCAAAGAATAAATTTCAACCATTTTAGTACTTGTATTTCACTATAGAATTACTAGTTTTTTATTATCCAAATGATAAAGACGCAAGACACAAAAAGTCAAACTATCAGTGCCTTTTATTTCTTACATTAACTCAGATACTTAAGAAGATTACACTTGAAACTTTATGGAATCAAAAACTTCAAGAATTTCAATGAGACGGAGCACTTGAAAAGAAAACACAATACCTGTACATGCCGAGTGCGACAAGCTCGTCAATGGCCGAATCCAGAGCCAATCGATCCCCCTTCTTCGCCAAAAACTTAACCTCCTGGACGACGTGAACGCCCCAACCATTTTTCAGATCCGCCGAGTACATGTGCCTAATTGCATCATTAATCGTTTCTCTGTCGTTCATACTCGCAGATCCAAGATCTTCCAAGAATCTCTTAACCGTCCGCCTCCGTAGCTCCCGCGCGTTGATGTCAAACGCCGAAACCATAGCCTTCTGTGACGCTGTGAAAAGGCAGTTACCATCTGCGGAGACCTCGCCACCATAAGAGAGGCGAAGCAGCACAGATCTTGAAGATGAGGCAGAGTCATCCTCCGGATGTTTCCATAGCACACCCTTAGTATGAAGCTTCTTCAGTCGCCGTCTTTGCTGATCTTCAAGGCCAGCAACATCGTCCCACGCATTAGCAGCGGTGGTTGTGGATGCGGTTTTTTGCTCAAGATTCACCTCCTCAATACTTTGGAAAGGCTCCGAATTCGTGTCTCGCCAAGTGACTGCAATAGGCGATGAGTTCTGAAACGTCTCTGCAACGGCAGTCGAATCACAAAGTAGTTTTCCCATTCCTTTTTACCGTTAAAAGGAAAACAATCAGCCCTTCTTCGATGGCGGAGGAGGTGCGGAGAGAGAGAGAGAGAGAGAGAGAGAGAGAGAGGGCTAGGGTTAACGGATAGATGAAAAGAAAGCGGGAGAATTAGATCTACGGTGATTATACTCCCTTTGACTCTTCTCGTTCTTACCAATTTAGATATGTTATCGCACGCTTACGACCGTTATGAACAAATTTCGAAGCAGCGCCAGAAATATTAATTCCATTCAATTAAATAAATATATAAATTATATTTTATGTGGAAATTGGCATCTGCTCATTTGCTAAACAGAAAATAAAATTAAGATTGACATTTTAAACTGCATCCTGCTCTTGCACGTGTCATTCTTGTACGAGGTGTGTTCAATTTGAACGAAACTTGCTACATCAACTAGGGTGTTCAATCTGATTTGGAGGCCGAAACAAGTTAACTACCCTTACAATTTTGCTAAAACTGAATCGAATCAAACTGCAAGTTTGGGTTAAATCACAAGTTATTTTCAAATTTGGATCGTTTTTAACAGAATTTGTTTTAGATTTTATGATTTCTAATTTTATCGATTTCTAATGAGTTTTTGTCTCTAAATTGTGAACCAAACCTCAATCACAGTTCTTACGCATTAAAATTTTATTAAGTTTTGGGGAGAATTAGATCCAATTAGAATCACACTGCCGGTTGCCATTGGAATAGCAGGTCTGACCT
The DNA here is from genome assembly GCA_022433055.1 of Begonia peltatifolia. Classification (NCBI taxonomy): domain Eukaryota; kingdom Viridiplantae; phylum Streptophyta; class Magnoliopsida; order Cucurbitales; family Begoniaceae; genus Begonia; species Begonia peltatifolia. Next base: position 5,836,912 of record CM039520.1, read on the forward strand.
GCTATAATATTTTACGTATGTTGCCCAGATTGTACAATAAACACATTAAAAACTTGTAAATTATGGATGAGTTGGGGAATCATTGAATATTTAAATAAGACCAACTTAATTGTTTGACAGTATGAACGGTAGAATTTATTTTTTGGGTAAAAATCAATTTAAACTTTAAATTACGTGGTTAATTTGAAACACTCATAAACAAAAAATCTTAACAACTAAAACCTTAAACTATCTAAAATGTAACAAATTAAAATCTGACGGTGGACTAATTTCCTTACAATCTAAATTTACGCCTGGGACGAGGGGTAAATAGGGGGCCGATTGATTCTCGTTATGTCCAGTGCTTACGTAACACTGGCCGTATTTGGGTCGGGGGGTTGATGTGGGCGGCAGAGACCCCGGTCCAACGTGCAACACAAGTGGATCGAGAATAAAGGGTCACTGCCCCCAACTGGCCTCGTTCCCTGCCTCGATTTTAAGGATGGTTGGGAATGAGGGGTCACTGACCCCAACGGCCCCTCGTTCATTGCCTTTCAACTTTATAGGGTGGTCGGGAATAGGGGGTCTCCACCACGCATCGGCCTCCGATCGCTCTAATTTTTAAGAATAGTGAGAATGAGGGGATGCTGCCCCAAAATGGCCATTCGATCTCAATTATTTGCTTGAGAACGGAGGGCCGCTCTCAGGAACGGGGGGTCAATTCCCGACACTATATAAGGAAACGACCCTCCATTCTCACCTTTCGGCTTGCAAAAACTTCAAAACATCTCTATCATTTTCTTGCTTAGACAAATTTTTTCTGTATTAGCGATATCGATGAATTTTGATTCGAGTAGGTAAGTTGATTTAAATGAGACAACAACTTACTATGCCAATATGGAGTGGTATTCGTACTCCAAGCTCAGATATGGTGAACTTTGGGTATTCGATCACCTAGAAGATAATGAAAAAATAGAAGTGCAATCGACGTTGAAAACTCTAAATGATTAGCTTCGAACACCGGTCAACTCTGAAGATGATGAGATGGAAAGCATACCATAAGCGAAGAGATTTCAATGAAATTTTATTCGGGAAAAAAATATAGTTATTTAAAGACAACTAAAGAAGAAATAATAGAATATGCTTTGAATAACGGTTATGAGATTAATTCATTAAAAGTGAAGCTCGACGACTGATGACAGTGTGTGAGAACGGCTGTGATTGGTGACTGCATGGTTCGAAGATGCAAAATGAACTTACATTTCAAATAAAAAGTTTCAATGATTCTCACAACTATTCAAGAAAAATAGAGAATCGACATGCTACTACGAAATGCGTGGCAAATCATTATTTGAATAGGTTCAAAAGTCAACTTACATGGAAAATTTCTTCAATTATGTAGACAGTGAGAAAGAATTTGAATGTTAACAATACATCAAGCCTTGTTTGAAGAGCAAGAAGCGAAACTCGAAAACTTAACGAAAGGAAGAGCGACGAACAATACAAGTTATTGTGGTCGTACGCATAAGAAATATGTAGATCAAAATCCAAATAGCACATTGAGCCTACAGACTTACGTGGTGGATTCTGCCGATAACGAGTTATGTGTATTTGAAAGAATGTATATGTGTATGGTTGTTTGCAAGACAGATTTGTTACAGTGTGGTGTAGACTTATTATCCAGTTACACCTGATTTCTTAAAATTGTCGGGGATCAAACCTCCTCAATGATCCCCCGTTTTCAACCTTATTTTTAAGAACAGGAGACCCTTTCTTCTTCCCCTAAGATATTAGTGGGTGAGAATGAAGGGTCATTACCCTAAAATAATCTCATGTTTTTAAACATTGTTCTTAAGAACAAGAAGTCGTTGAGGACGATCGTTCTCACCCCCTAATATTTTGGGGATAGAACGCAGAGTTACCGTCCCGAAATGACTTACCGTTCTTAAACATTGTTATTGAGAATGAGTGACGAATGATATAATGTTTTAAGGGTGTTTCAAATTAATTTTATACTTATGAATTCAAATTAGTTTTAAGTTTATTGTTTTCTTCAAAATTTGATTACTACAATAATTTTTGTTGCTATTTGGTAGAAGTTGCTCTAAATAGTAATTAAATAATAATAAATTTAGACATCCACTACACAATTTAACATGTCTTTAAATAATTGACTGACCAAATAATCATAATAAATTATACGAATAATAAAAATAAGATATCATCATAACTAATTAATAAAGAATGCGCAAGTGTCACATGAAAGCATTATAATTTTTGATCCACATAGTTAACGATATAATTATAGCTAAATAATGTAACAATTAACTAGAGTTATTTCAACATAAATAATCTAATATTTGTAGAATATTTTATTTAAGAGTAATTTAGAAGGGACAACTCTTCTTTATGACCGGGTCGGATCCCAAGGGTCCAATAGGTTGTTTTGTTGATAACAGAGGTGGTGACGTGTTAGGTTCTCTTTGGCCTTAGAGCCGAGCTCGAATAAATAAAAAGAGCCGGTAAGCAGAAGGATGTAGAATAGGCACGTGTAATACAATTACCACCCCACTTGGACGGCTAATCACGCGTCGTAATCTCTAACCGACACGTCGAAATACAATATTTACCACTCTCTCTCGCTCTTTCTGCTTATAGTTAGCAAAGCAATCCACCTCCTGTTTCTTCATCTTCCTCCTACTTCTTCGTCCTCGATTTCGTCCGTTTTACTGGTTCACTTGCGCTTATTCATCTTGCAGGTACTCTCTCTCTATTCAGTTTTTCTTGGATATATCTTTCGCGATCCTTCTGGATGATCGTATAATGGAAGTTTGATATGATAGGTTGATATCCATGAGTTGCGTTCGATAAGAGAAAGTTGTACGAATTGTTTATTCATTTCATAGATTGTTCTGGATGAGGTCGGTTGCGATTGAATGAGACCACCTAATGTTGATCTCTTCGTGTTAGAATTCTTATTTAAGCCCAAATGTTCAAATACATTTAGGTATTTTTCTTTTGCGTTTTCTTTTTAAACGATGAATCCTTGATACGACATTTCTGTAAATCTATCGCCATTCGTAGTCGTTTCTTATAAGAACTGTGCACCACTGTAAGTTTATTCAGGTTGGTTAACCATCGGCATTGAGTAGTATCATTCTGTGAAGAAAATCCGATCCCCATCGAACGCCTCAAGCATTTGATCAATGTCAGGCGCAACTCTCGCCGCAGGTCCAAGGATGGAAGCTGATCTAACGATGAATCCAACGACAAATTCGAAACAGAGATCAACTAGTCAACAACATCAGTCAGTTGTAGGTGGCGTAATGGGATCACTGCGCGTCATAGAGCTTCAGCTCGTGGCCTTTATCATGGTCTTTTCAGCAAGCGGCCTCGTTCCTCTTCTTGATTTGGTTTTCCCAGCTTTTGCCTCCACATATCTCATAGCCCTTTCTCGATTGGCCTTCCCTTCTCATGGAAACGCCTCCCCGTCTTCGCGTGAAATTGTTCAGGGAAGCAAACTCTTTCGGTTCTATGTAGTAGTGGGGACCACAGTTGGGCTGTTCTTGCCTCTGGCTTACGTGCTTGGAGGGTTTGCTAGAGGCGATGATCACGCAGTCCGCTCTGCCACTCCTCACTTGTTTTTGCTCTCCTTCCAGATTCTGACTGAAAACATTATCAGCGGGCTATCTTTGTTTTCGGCTCCAGTGAGGGCGTTGGTGCCCTTGATTTACACAGTAAGGAGGATCTTTGTTATTATAGATTGGATGAACGACGTTTGGGTCAACAAAACTCTACCTTCAAACGCAGGAGTTCAGGTGAAAAGCTGTAATTTATTCAGTTTTCTATCCTTTATGTCCACAGATAAAGTATGAAGTGTTCTACCTATCAATAATCATGATTATTTTAAGAAGTTGCAAAAGTCGTATTAGATTTTTATCTTGACACCTGTCGTTGTTTGTGTCTAAACTAGTTTATGTTGTCTAACTGTGGAAGGACATAGCCTGGTATTGGTTTGGGAGGATCCTATCCACGGCAAACTTTCTGTATTTCTTCATAAACTTATTCGGGTTTCTGATTCCCCGGTTCCTGCCGCGAGCGTTCGAGCGATATTTCAGGGAGGGGGATGAAATTAGAGCCAAGACGGCGGAGGAGAAGCACTCTGCTGCAGCAAACAAGGCAGGAGCAGGAGGGAAAAAGAGTGATTGATTTGTTCATGGGCTGGCCTGGTTAGCATATAAATATTTGGTGGCTGTGTTTTGACTAGTCTTTTTGATGCTTTCTTATTCCATTTGATGCATTAATTTTGTATTTTGAAAGCATGTATTTACGTGTGTTTTCTTATTACTTGTCATGAATAAACAAACTCGTGATTCAAATGCTCCTCATCGTCCACTTTTAACTTTTTAACTACGTTAAATTATAGAATTGTACAATTAATTTATCCTCGTCGTTATTAGTTCATACGTCTCTGCCCTGTTTTTCTATACTTTTTATTGTTGATGCCATATTTTTTATTGAATTATTTTCATAAATACATATCATTTTATATATTAATAAAATAATTTTATCAACTAAATAATTAATTATTATATTTTTATATTATAATGCTAAATAATTGTCATAATTTTAATAATTAATTTTAAAAAAATATATATTATATTTGTGAACGCTCTATCGACTTGTTAAACTAGTTCGTTATTCAAAAAATTTGTACGACTCATTAAATTCTTTTCGTTTAACTCATTATGCTCGGTGAGTTAGATTTTTTCAAATTTGACTTTGTTTAGTCGATTCATTTGTCATCTCTAATTTTGTTTCGAACAATAACGGCTATTGTGAACAGAGAGAGGGAGAAGGAGAGAGAGCAACTTGTTATTAACCGTTTGCTAACACGTAATTATTTATCACAAGTATAAAATAAACATAGTTTTAAACGTATCATTATTTTACTTTTAATAACTCAAATTAATTTTAATATTTTCATAAGAACTTCAACGGACATAATAAAGACCGTGCAGACATTTGTTTATTCATATTAATAATATAAATGAATAGTGTTTAAGTTTTTGTTGGGAATAATGCACCCAACAAGCAAATGTTATGAATATTGTTTTTACTGTAATTAATGAATAACTTTTATCATTAATTTTTACGTTGCATTATATGATATGTTTTATAAATTCAAAGAAAAATCATTGATTATTTATGCAATTTTAAATAAATAAATAAATAAATAAATATATATATATATATATATATATATATATATATATATATATATATATATATATATATATATATATATATTGATATATATGAGATTAAATTTAAAAAGAAATAATCACATTACTCCGTGACTTATATTTGAAGTATAGAGTATTCAAATTAATAAAGTTATAAATACAGTTCACTTCATTGAGAACGTATAGTCATATTCCGACTATATATGTAGTGACATAAAGTGATTGTATTTTATATAATATAATTATATAGGACTGGACTAGATAAAATTATATTGTTCTTATAATATTCGTTAAATGACGGATAATTAATTTTATCATAATGATGGTTATATATGTATGATCTTAATTAATTGTATTTAGTAAACTTCTATTTCATGTTAATTTATTCTTTTGACTTACTCGGTAAAGTTTTGTATGAATTACATTACATAAACCTTGTATTTTGAGAATAAATTAAATGAATAGCTGAAAATGTTAACATTGATATAATGAAATCTATAATACAAGATTCTCTTGTTCGTTAGTTCTAATTAGCGCGCAATTCATAAATGTTATGAATTAATTATTCAATTAAGAATTAAAAGTAGTCAAGGATAAAGATGTAATATGAGAGGTTAACGGATCTTCTACTTAGCTCTATTACGAATCTTAATTAAAAATTATACATATGTTATGATTATATCAATGAACATTACTTTGAATAAATATACTCTATAGTTCTAAAAGTGCAGTTCTAGGTATTTAGTGTAATTATTTTAGAGTTAATAATTATGTTATTTAATATAAAAAATTTATATTAATTAACAAATATTATTATAGCTTAGGACTATTTAATTTCTATGTTACAAAAATAAATGTATAAATGATTAATCATTTATAGACACTCAAATGAATATATTATGATTTAAAATATATAAATAGTTTTTATATTTTGAATTCAAAATAAAATATCTCATTAGATGAGATTGTTTTAAGGGATTTGAATTGAATTTAAAGAATCCATCAGATGAGATTTGATTTTCAAATTTAAATTGAAATTAATTATTCATTAAACTATCAAATCAGAGTTTTGAATTTTGAATATAAGTAGATCTGAAAAATCTGATCAGATTATATTTGATTTACAATTGACTTATAGTTTGTTGATTATTTATAAGTAGATCTAAATAATCTCATAAGATAAGTTTATCTTAAAAAATTATTTTAAAAAATATATTCTAAAAACTGTTTTTAGATTATATGATTAATTGACAAATTAATTTTTAAATAAATCAACTGCTAATCAAATTAAATTTGATTAGATAATATTTATTTTTTAAAAATTAATTTTTATTAGAATAAATCTGAAAATTAATTTTAAAATAGATGTATAAAATTGTCAAATGTGATTTGATAGAGAGAGAAGAAAAAGAGAGAAAATAGCTTTCAAAAGAAGATCTAATTCCTTTGAGAAAAACAGTGTTACATTTCCATATTCGATTTTAGAAAAACGTTTTCTAAAATCGAAAAAAGACGTCTCATGTGTTGAGAATACGTCTCTCTACAAATATAAGAATGTGTTATTATTATAAGTTGGACGCTCACACGTCAGAAAATTTAAGTGTAAAAATCTTTAGAGAAGACTCGACAGTTTTAAAATTTTCGGGAAAAATACTTAATTCTGAATTAAGATTAAGATCAGACAGCAGTACCTGAGTAAAAACGTTTCTTCAAGAGTTATTTTCTTTTATTGTTCCACAATCTAAATATAATAATTTTTCTCAATGTAAATTATTTATATTTTGAAAATATATATATTTTGAAAATATTTTCTTTTAAACTAATGATCAAAATTTATAATTTTTGTGATTTTAAAATCACATAATAACACGTGTTATTATTTTTATAAATAATAGTAAATTTTGTGATGCATAGTCAACACGAAAACCAATCATTTTTAGCTTAATTCACAATACTTATTTTTATATTTGTTCCTAAATTGTTGTTTATTTAGCAGTATAAATATCCTAAAACCATATGAACTAATCAATAAATTAATTAACTTTATAATTCCCAATTTTTGACGACATTATTAAATATAATAGTCCTCTTAATTTTTCTTAGTCTTTGTTTGAAAAGACGGTTATACCCTAAAGCATTCTTCGTCACGAAGCAGGGGTAGTGCGAATCGTTTGATAGGATGGGAGGATATATATTAGATAGCCACGCGCCAGATTATACTAAATTAGTTTAATTCTGAATATATATATTAAAATTTAACAAATTGTTCATATGGTAATATAATAATTTAACTAATATTATAAAATTAAATCATAAACATTATGATAAATGTAAAAAAGACCTAAAGTATAAAAACATTTTGAGCTATACATAGAACATTTATTTTTCTGTTAATTTCATTAATAAATCTTAAAAATAATTATTTTATCTCTTTATCTATTTTTATGAATTGTATTTGTAAAAAAATAAATTATTTATTAAGATTATTATTTTGTTGAATAAATAACATTAGTTAAAATATGATTAATAAAAATAATAACAGACAAAATATTAATTAAATTAAATTGAGGGATAAAATATTTCTTTTTAAAGATTTATTAATAAAAATAATAAATACAAAATATTGATTATTATCGTTTAAAATTTAATGTGTCAATTAATAAAATTAAAAATATAAAGTATTAATTAAAAAAATTAACGTACTCTGAAATTTTTTTTTATATTTACCTTTCATATTATTATAATCATAAGAAAATTTTATATATAATATTATTGGTCAAATTAGGGTTTGGCGCGTGGAAAAAGCCCAGTTAGGAGCGTCAAGTTCAACTGGCATCCTCTTTATTTTTTCCCCCCCTTTTCAAGAAAATTTACAAGAATATGTAAGCTCTCTCTCTCTCTCTCTCTCTCTCTCTCTCTCTGCAGGCAGTAGCTCCATCTGTACCAGTCCCTCCCAACCCTAATCCTTCGAGTTCGACCTGAATACTAAATGAAGTCTTCTTCACCATGAAGCTCAATAACAAAGGTAGAGTATATCCCTCCCCCTCCTCATCCTCATCCTCATCCTCATCCTCATCCTCTTCCTCTTCGGATTATGTTCCCGACGGAGATTTCCTCTCCGTTTTGAAGCTTCTTCCAGCTGTCATTCTTGCTCTTGCCTCTGCTCTCTCCCTCGAAGACCGCGAGGTCTTGGCCTATTTAATCACTAGGTCTATGAAATCTGCGACTCCGTCTTCGACGAGACCAGAATCTAAGAAAAAATCTTCTAAGAGAACAATGGGTGGTGGTTGTGGTAGTGGAACTGGGCATAACCCACCGATATTTGACTGCGACTGCTTCGACTGCTACCGGATCTACTGGTTCCGCTGGGACACCTCCGTTAACCGGGAGCTCATCCACCAGGCTATCGAGGCTTTCGAGGACCAGTTGACCTGCGGCGAGAAGTCAAGGAAGAGTTCTGGAAGGAACAAACGAAGAGACCGAACGGTTCGCCGGGATCCGGAAAAGCCTGCAAGTATTCAAAATCAAGACAATCAGGAAAGCGATGAAAGCTCCGTTGTACCAGCCCCATCGAGCGAAAGAATTGCTTCATCATCTCCATTTAGTACGGGAAACGCTGAAGGAGCTGAGACATACAACACCAGTGAGAAAGAGGAAGTAGCAAAAACAGCGGAGGTGCTGATCGAAGAGTCACCGGGAAAGGAGGACGATGTGTCGGATATCGTACAGACATCGTCGCCGAGCAACAACAAGGGAAATAGTGCCAGAAAGGTACTGCCGGACGTGTTAGGATTATTCAATTATCGCTTATGGAGTCTTTGGAGTCCGCATGTTTAAAAAAAATCTCTTTTTTTTTTTTATTATTATTATCATTTCGATCATTAAAAAAAAAAAGAAAAAAAAAAAGGGGGTTGGGACTTGGGTGTTACTCAATATTCAGTGATTCTCTCTGAAGAATGCAAGGGATGGGCCCTCAGAACGGCCTACTTTGTTCTCCTTTTTGTGCATATCCTATTTTAATTGGTCATTGTCTCCAAGCGTCAAGACCCTTTCCTGTTCATTAATTTTTTTTAAAATGATTCCTTAATAACTAAGATAGGCAATTTGGTGGATTAAGTTTCTGACATGCCACCCGCTTTTAAGTACAAAATAATATGTATTAGTTTTGTTGTGACTGCTCTCATAGACATATGATGAAAAGGGTTGATACGTTTAATTTATTTAGAAAGTATCCAACAATTTAATAAGTATACATCATGAATGGAAACCAAAATTAAACGAAATGTCAATGTATGCTATTTTTAATGTTGTTTGTCGATTCCTTTGAGCTGTCTTCCATTTTGTTTTTTAAATCATTTCTAACTTTGGGAATTGCGTTACAAAATGTGTTCCCCGGAGGCCAGAGTCAATTGGTTGGATGGAGAAAAAGTAGTGTTATTTGCATCTAAATTTCCACTTAAACGGAGAATTTAAGGCAATTGTTTGAATTTATTCCATGGTTCTGGTCACTTAGAGGTTCTGGTCTTCTAAGTGAGGCAGGCTCCCTTATAATTTCTTGTTGGTGAGAGACTAAAGCTTAAATTCCTGAGACTGGATGTCGCAAGCATCTTTGCCTTTGAATTTTAGTTGCATATTTGATTCAACCTAATCTCGTTTTGAAATCGTTCTATTAGTATAAAAATCCGATATAATTATGGGATTAAGAAGGAACAGTGCCATAAAACGACAGAAGGTTTGTTGAGTTTTGCTAAAGTTTATCTCACTTTCGGTGATTGGTGACCAGAATTGCACCCATGGGATTGGTACCCAAGGTTCCTTTTATCTGATCCAAAGCACGCCGCCATTTTTAGACTTGACACATGCATCTAAGACGAAATCTGGGTTTCTTAAGTAGTTGAAAATGTTGTAATTAAGTGAGCAGTAACAGGACGCACAAAGACCTATAATTTACATAAATTAAACTGGGAATCCATAAATTCAGTGTTCAAGGAGTGCCTCATAAAATGGCCTAATCCCTTGAACAAAAGATGTAGAATTATGCTTATTTCTCGTACTGTCCTACTAAGTTTCCATACTTACCGGAGTCCTTAACTCAGAGAACAACTCATGCCTATTCCATTTCAAGTCTTAAATTAAAATGATTTGCATGATGTTGTTTTGGTACATTTCTGCTGTCCAAAGATGAGGCCTCGAAGCAAAATTACAATAAATTCAAATTTCCAGACCCACCACACAAGGAATGTCATGGCTACACAACAGTCACTGTTAATTTCCATGATTTCTACCTATCGTGATTTGTTGACCACAGAAAAAAGTCGTATTTTTGTAATTGGCTTCGCCCTGCATGACTGGTCTAGTTTGTACACTTACCTGCGTAAAATGAGGTTCACGTTTACGATTGTTACGTACGCCATAAAAAAAAATATAAAAAATTGTAAGAGACGTATCACAGTCCTGAGAGATGAGCCTCACTACGATAGGTACATCTAATAATTTCTCCAAAAAGTAAGATATTAGATTAGCATCACATTCCATCCACAAACAGCAAGTTGGAAATGAAACTAATCCATCAACCTTGGTAAAGTAACATTCCCCCTATCAAAATGTATCAAACATTAGTTATACCTACTTTAAAGTTGATAAAGAACTTACAGCAGAACACAACAATCACAAACTATTTTCATGGAAAACCATGGTGATATTCTCAACTTCCAGAACAGATCAGCAAAAGTGTGGAGGATAAATATACCTGCAGTATCTTCCACATTCCCTCCCGTTTGTGTCAAGAACTTGTAGTTTCACCTTGTTATTGGCGTCCTGAAAGGAGGTGGAACGTTCAACAAAAGTTAGTATTACAGCAAAATAACATACAACATCACAATCAAAAAAGAGTAACCATCCTGCTTTTTCAGAATTCATTAAAACATGTAACCAATCCCATCAACCAATCCTTAATCTTCAGGCATAGTTGCTTAGATATATATATATACGTTATATAGATATTGATATGAATGTAACAGATTGAAGATAAGTCAGTGTGAAAAGAATTTCTCAATTCTATATGCCACAAAAAATCTGATCATTCATGCACTTGATTACCATCTAAATCAAATGTAATTTACAATAATAAAAAGATATCATTGATATCCCTGCGTAAAGTACACATGACTGAGCTAAGTAAGTATAGTGAAAAAAAACACGTCCATAAACACAAGCAGATGAAAAGGATACTGGAACAGTGTTGTACGATAAATAAGCACAAACAGTAAGATAAATGTGAACCCACGACTTTTAACCTGCCTATTTTTTCTCATGTCTCAAACAGGGACCCAAGTTCTAATTAGCCATCGATTCTTTTTAGAGGACAAATTAACCACTCAATGGAATTTACAACAGACAGAGTTTGGAATTATCTCCATGATTCCTCTGCCTCAACATGTCACTCAAACCATTGGACATTAGCAGTGAGAATCTGGCACACCATTCATATATAGGCTGAAGCTATCAACTAAAACTTATAAGAATGTATTCCCCCATTTCTCCTCCTAACTGCAGAGGTCAAAGATCTATTTCTGATGTACATTTACAAGATGAAGGTAAAGTCAATTCTAATTCACACTCGAAGAATGAAACTTGCTTTATACTTCATAACATGACCTCTATCTCTTTGTCATAGTTGCTAGGCTGGATGCATCATAAACTTCACCAAAACAGCAGTGAACCACTAAAAGATTATGCCACAGGTAAGGTTTCATTTATCACTGTCTCTTCTTAACAAGTTGCGTAAAAATCTTCACCAAGTATATAACAAGACACATTAACAAAGGCCTCAAGTCTATGGAAAACATGTTTATTTCAAGCTGGTATTATACAGCTATATTCCATGGATTTGTGACATAATGGAACAATATTATAATACACCGCCAAAAAAATCAAGAAAAAGAACCTAGAACAATTCAAGAGAACTAGAATCATGACTTGTTGAATTCCTGCCGTCATGGAACAGCTATCCCACCTTGGCTAACCTTACCAGCATCCAAGTTTCTACAATCTTTTTTCACTGTTGATGGAAGACTTGCATCCATCTTTCAGGGAAACAATCACTTGATGATGAACAATACATCTCAAAGCCAAACTTCAAACCTTTCAAACAACTCAAAAGAGATCAATACCATCGAAAGAGTTTTGCTGGTTTTAAAGCAGGAAGAGCGGCAGAGGAATATGAAAAAGATACAACAAATCTAATATCTGACTTTCATGGATTGCTCGCAATTGGAACTCTTGGTTCAGCCAAAGTCAGCAGTCACGTAATGAAACCAAAGTTTTCTCTCTCTCTAGATGATATAACCGAGAAAGAAAACGAAGTGTGTGAGAAGGAAATGAAAATTGATGACGTTGAATTAGAGAAAGTACTAGCAGCTGAAAGTAAGGAAGATGGATGGAATAAATCATCTCATAGAAACTGCCATGCCAGCATGGGAAGAACTAGCCACGCTAGCACAATAAACTTCAGTTCGAAGCCAACAGATAGCCGCAGAAGCACCACAAATGGAACTTTTGTATGCCAATTCCAAAAATATCTTTTTGGGGCAGCAACTGAAGAGGCAGAGACAAAGACGGAGGAAAAAGAAATTAGAACTTCTCCTCGTGTTCTCTTTCAGAAGTGTAAATTAAAGAACTCTGGAGCTCAATGCAACAAGGACAAGAAACATGCAGACAAGGAAGTTGATAAATCTGCTTTGTATCTGATGACAAAGAAGCTGAAGAAAAAAATGCTCCGTGTTTCTTCAGGGAACTTAGAAGTAGCTGCTCCGGGAACACTAGATTTTGCTTCAGCAGGGAAAAAAAAGCTACATAAGGTATGTCAATTTCCTGATTTTTGCGTCACAACTTTTACACTTTTAATCAACGCGATCATAAGGAGAAATCCATCATTAAAAGTTTCACGATAGAATGTGCCTATGAAATTGCAAAAAGGAATTTACTTTCTCCTCCATTCATTGACTGGAGCTTTGATTTAGTGCCTATGTAATGACGCTCGCTCCAAGCTCTAGCTTCAATGGCATTTGGGTACTTCATGGCTTTCAATCTTCATATATCAGAAAGCCTTTGGATCTTAATAATGTGTAATACTAAATCTGCTCTGTAGATGCTTACCATGTTTCACAGAAAAGTTCACCCAGAAAACGCAATCACTATAGAAACACTGGATAAGCCACCAAAGAAAGAGAACAAGACTAAAGCAACCCACGATGAAAGTTGCGACATTAAAGACAGAACCCTGGCAGATGAAGACATGATGTTATATTCTAAGATGGCATTTTCAAACCATACCTTACAATGCTACAAGACCCAAGCCAACCCAAAACATTTAACATTGCCCAGCAGTGATTCAAATGGAAATAATGAGCGGTGGATAAGAACAGATGCAGACTGTAAGTTAGCAAATAACCTCCATTTTCTTAGTTGACAAATGCATTGAACATCCTCTAAAAAAGGGTTAGAAAATAGCATAATCGGTTACTAACCAACTGAGCTAATCTATATTTCTTTTCTCATAACTGCCTAAAAGATACTACAGAATTAAGTATTTCATGGGTTATTTGTCAGCTATCCTGATTCACCTCTGTTGTGTTCATAGACCTAGTTCTGGAGCTTTGAAAAGCAGATGAAGCAACCGTATTCAATGATCAGTAAGAAGTGGTGTGATTTTCTATTTCTTATTAAGCCTGCAAGTCGTCTACAGGGTTTGAATGTAACAACTAAATAAAGAAGTACTCCTCTTGAAATCGTTTGTGATATGCCTGGAAAACCTAATCTCTACTTGCTTAGAGAGTATGTTGCAGTCATTTCATTACCATCGCAATTAAAAGGCAAGATGAAAATTCACAGAATCATAATTCTACATATGGATACGAAAAAACCTATCATTTTCTAACCATCAGTGCAGCATCAACGAATCTTGTCTAAAAACGCAAGTTGTTGCAAGAATCACATCACTGGTCATATGTTACACATATTCAAAATAAATCTCGAAAGTCGAACACGAGAGACGGCTACAATTGAAATTTAGTCGAAGACAAGAATCCGCTTCGACTTTTCAAGATCGAAATTTTTTCTGATTTCTCCCAGCAAAATATTAGACAAACGAGCGTTTGTACCCTCTCCAAGACGGCGATATAACTTTATAGTCGAACATTTTTCAGGAAAAGAACGGCGGAAAGTCAAATTTAAGAGATGAAATGCGGTTAAAAAATTGATTAGCGTATAAATTCAGTTTGACACACAACCAATTTCCATGAATCTAACCAGAAGGTAGGCTGGCCACAGAAATCAGAGCAATGAAATCGAAAACTTTTGACCTTAAGTTCATCCGCAGTAGCCCAAACCGTTGCCCCACCAAGCACAAAAAGGACGCGACAATGGGGAAATGATCTTTTAAAAATAATAACAGACACTCAATTAATTATTTATAATTTGTTATATTTATTTTTTAACATTATAAATATTAATTGATATAATTAATTATTTATAATTACATGGACTAATATTTCACATTATAAAATATAAATTTATAAATAACAATAGAATCGATTTCATAATTTTTTTTTTTACCATATCATTACAATAAATAAATACCCATTACTTAGTGAATAGTTTTAAGTAATTTTTAATTTTAAAAATTATTTATAATTTATCATAATTATTTTATTAATATTAAATTGTGAGATATAATATCAAATGAGAACGAATAGATTGTAAATTATTAAGCTATTTATATAAACTTGAAGCATATATTAATTGTTAGGTATGAATTAATCATCTTCTTGATGATACATTTAATCAATAACACAACGAATACACATACAATTTAAAAAATGAAAATAACATTTCGTTCGGTCCAATAGTTGGACTCGGATCGATCATTCCAATTATTCGCTGCCAAGGATGAGCTTCAAAAAAGCTGAAAAGATAATCTAATAAACCATATCCTTGATAATTAATTTCTTCACGATCATATCATAGATTTTTCCGAATAATTGCATGCATTAAACAAATAGATCACGAGAATATAATATAATCTCTTCCTTCTAGTGCTTGCATTGAGCCAAGCCTAGTTGGCCAACTCTCTCTCTCTCTCTCCATATAAATAGGAACCTCTTCCAACCGTAGTCCATAAAATGGATATGAACCAGAAGAGAAGAGGGTTGATTACGAGGCTCTACTCGGCTGGCAGACGTCGCGAGCAGCCTCCATCGGCAGCCATTACAGCACCTAACCCTTGCTTGATGCAAAAAGTTTCGTCCGCTAAGAAAGCCGTCGATGGTTTGCCTGAATCCAACGGCTTATATGGATTGGGGAGGGAAGAAAACGTGGACTTGATGGCTGAAAGTTACATTTCATGTGTTAGAGAGCGTTTCAAGGTGGAGAAAGGTGAATTTGAAAATAGGGTTTTATGAACAACTTACTAAACTATGTATTATAATTCTATAAGTTGACCTCCAAAAGAAATATTGTAGTGAATTATGTCTCCATCTTATTCTTCTTTTGAGCATTTGCAAATCATTTTCTGCCTTCTTAAACTATTTTTTTTTTCACCTCCCAATAAATAATCAGTTTGTTATATAATGTCTAATGTGTGACACGGTCGTGAAACCGATTTAAATCGCAAATTTATTTTATTTTTTTTTCCAATTTGTAATATGCGAAGAATTTTTTACAAAAAATCATAAGCGAGAAGAATGAATAATGTAATGATAGATTGATCAATTGTAACAAAAAATGAAGTGTCCAATTAGAGAAGTAGACAGCTAATTGGGTAAGTTAAAGCAAATTCCCTTTGAAAAGTTTGTTAAAAGTGGCCAAATTCCTGTCTAGGAAATCCATTAAGCCTACTAATTATTTTGGAAATGATCATTTGCAGAGCGTTATCTTAATTATTCTAGACGAATAGGAGGAAGCCACATAGCCGGCTAATGGTTTCCATTCCAACTAAAAAGATATTCATTATTTAATCTGTAATTAATGGTGAGTTAATCCATGATTACCGTCTCTCCATCATGAAAATGACTAAGAACATATATTCCAAGATCCAAACTTATCCACGTAATCCACCTGGATAAATAATTTATTATATTAATATATTAATTTTTTTTTAATATATTTAAATAGCAGAATGAGACATTAATCTATTCTTATTTGTTTTTGCCAAATCTATTATCTCAAAGGGATTCAAAATTGATTTAATTAGTTGAATATAATTTAACATCGCAAATTAGACCAGCCTACACGTGTCATTATTGGGGACGTTGATATGGGTCCCCCTTTTTTGGTAACAGTCTGACACCGTCGCACTTGTGGGGTCCAAACAATTAAAACTAGCCATTGGATTGCGATCATCAGCACATTGATCACCTTTCCAACAAAGCGATATTTTTAATTTTCAAATAGAAATGAAATATATTAATAAAGTAATTATAGTTGATCGTATAATGGTAGCAATAAGAGTTTGTATTGACCGTAGGGGTGTTTAATGTTTGCCCACTTCATGGTACGAATTGATTGGTGGATAGATGGTAAAGTTCAAGTACATTTGGACCACTTCACAGACTTCCAATAAGCTTAACACTTAATGTTTGTACGAAAAATCGATACCGATGGTAATCAAATAATTTTGAGATTGAACTCGGACTAAAGAAAAACCAATGAAATCATTGCTTACATCACCAACAAACTCGATAAAACGTAAGAGGAAATCCAACCCTAGCATCCGACACAAAACAAAAGACGCAAGACCTATGATTGATCGTGCAAAGATGTATGAACAAGATTAGTAATAACGCGACTAATCTTCATTTGGGATTTCTATTTATGCCCACTAATTCTCTAGTAGTCAACTGTAAGAAGGCTGATGTTGGAATTTTTAATAGACTTGGACAAACAAAAAAATAAAAAAATAAAAAAATAATTATCAAAATCAAAATATACGAAATAATTTTGTTCATGGACAAATATATAAAATTTAGAGCAAAAATATGAATTTATCAGCTTGATTTATAATTTTTAAAATAATTATTTTCTTCTCTCGATTTAAAATTTTTAAAATAAATTTACACACACACACGCGATGTTGAATGATGATGGTATACTAATCGGTAGTTTTGTAGAGAACGTACGAAGGTATCTTGTTCTTGCACATGATTTCTTGAACCCTAACTTTGTCAGGTGGATATCAGACTTCTCCTCACTTCACTGCTCGACACGTAACACTCTTACCGGACATTCGCATTCACTGCTGACTCCCCCTCCCCTCCCTCACTCTTCCTTCGGTGTTCTTCAGGTAAAAACAAATAACAGTTGCCTGCCCTTCTCAGTCATAAAAGTTTTACCTTAAATCAATACTGTAAAATGGAACCTTTTTTGTGGTCATTTTTTTCAGATTTTTCGAAGTAGCTGAAAGTAAATAAATGCTGACGCAGAAACTTTTATTTCTTGGAGGGTTTTTTTTTTCTGGGAAAAAAGTGGGTAGTGTTTGAGAGAGAGAGAGAGAGTAGAAAGAGAAAGAAGAAGACGAAGAAGAAGAATGGGAAGGGGAAGAGTTGAGCTGAAGAGGATTGAGAACAAGATCAACAGACAAGTTACGTTTGCGAAGAGAAGGAATGGGCTTTTGAAGAAAGCTTACGAGCTTTCCGTTCTTTGTGATGCTGAGGTTGCTCTCATCATCTTCTCCAATAGAGGAAAGCTGTACGAGTTTTGCAGTAGTTCTGGGTAATCACTAAAACCAACATCAACTTTTAAATATCTTCTTTTTTTTTTGGGTCAGATTTTGTCGAAAATCAACAAAAAGAAAAGTTAGATTTTTCTGTTCTTGGGTTTTCGCTGTTTGATTTGTTTTTCCTATTTTGGTGAAAGTCTTGGACGCTCTGGTTTTTTTAGATCTGCAACCTGAAACACCATTAAAAGCAGATCACTGTTTAATTGACTTTTCACTCGTGACGAGTCCTTTTGGTTTTCAATCATCTGTTCTCATTTTCTTCCCTTTGTCAAACTGCAATTTATCAATCATTTTCCTCGTAAAACCTAAGCTTAGAACCATTGTTGGTGGTTGCTAATTACTTCCTTTCGTTTCAAGCTCCAAAAAAGTAAGGCCTTTTGTTCCGAACTTCCAGCTTCTGCATCAAGAACTCGATCAATAAGTTTATCGGAAGTTTTAGGGTTTTATTTACGCTCATCTTTCTCTCCTTATTCTTGTTTCTGCTACCATGGCTACTACAATCAAGGTGAGAGAGCTCGTTCCTCTTTTATTACAATATTCTTTCTTACTTAGTTTTGGATCAATGGAAATACTTTTTCTTTTCAAAGAAAGAATAGCTTTGCTTCCTTTTCACACAAACCAGCGCAAAGTTCAAGTCAGTTTTTTCAATCAGCTGAGTCCATCTTCAGGATTTGACATCTGCTTTTGACTTTTATTGTTCGTTTTCTCCAAAGCTCCAAAAAATTTGAGCGTAGTTACGTTGTTCTTAATTCAGTATCTTTTGAATTTTCATTTCTTCAATGATTAATCTTATTTTACTCCAGTTTTATAAAAAGTTCAACACTTGCGCATGTTCAGTACCATTCTATTTTAACTGTTGAACTTTGTGGACGTGAATCTTGAAAAAGTGGATGCCTTTAATCATGGGTTATCCCTTCTCATTTGATTCAGTATGCTCACAACTCTGGAGAGGTACCAAAAGTGCAGCCATGGAGCACCAGAGCCTAGCATTTCCACTGGACAGGCATTGGTAAATCCTCCTACATAATTCAAAACAAAGATTGCTAAACAGTTGAAATTGATCGATGACACTGAAAAAGAAAATACAAAAATTGGACGCTAAAAATTATGTAGAAAAACATTAACAAAAAAAAACCACACACACACACACCCAATAAAAGGCAGAAAATTCACTATTTCTAAAATAACTTAAAAACTTTAATCTCTAAACATTGGCCGAACTACATAACATCCTAATTTCCAACAATTAGTACATTTATACTTTGGGTTAACTCATGCACATATTTATATTAAGATTTTGTCGATAAGGCATCGTACTAGTTGAAAATTAGATCTTACTTATGTAGTACGAGTAATAGTATGTTAATTCTTTAATTTTATTATCTAAGTTTTATGATGGTGTGACAATTAATATATGTAATTAATATATGTTATTTATATTGAGTAGAGTTAAAACCAATATAAACCCCATAGTATTGGATTTATTTAAATTATCTCATAAATTATAATACTTAACAACTAAAATAAAAAAACTAGCAAATAAAATCTTGACGGGGGGCCGATCTTCGATATCGGCCCCCTCGTGGTGACTACTCATTCTTTACAAAAAATATACTAAATGATATTAGATTTTTTTAAAATTTTTACCACATATTCAGCATATCATGGCAAGATAATCTGGACGGTTTCATAATTTTTCAATACTTGTAAGATTTATTATAATTTTTTACGTATATTTTATAGAATATTGTTTAAAAATTATAATAAATCGTAAAAATATTGAAAAATCACGAAACTTTCTAGATATTTTTCCACGATATGCTAAATATATGGTAAAAATTTCAAGGAAATTCAATATTTTTAGTATGACTTTTGTAGAGAACGGGGGTCACCACCCCTAATCTACTTTAACGATTCAAAACATACAAAATAATATATGATTTTCTTGAAATATTTACTATATGTTTGTCATTTCATGAGAAGATGATCTGAAAAGTTTCATGATTTTTCAACACTATTACGATTTATAATAATTTTTGACGTCTATTTATTAAAATATTGTCCATATAAGCAACGGACAAAAAAGGAGGTCTTTCATTATAGGTTGGTCTCCTGTTCTAAGAGTAAATTTAGATTGGGTAGCAAATCTCTTCTAGGGTTTTATTTGTTAGCATTTTGATATTTTAAGGTTTAAAGTGTTAAGGATTATAGTTTGGGGGTAATTTAAATAAACTTCACACTTAAGGGTTTACATTAGTTTTAACCCTATTGATTATTAGACCAATTGATAAACAACATGTTAAAATGTAGAACTTGGAGTGTGTAAAAGTAAAGGGTAATACTAAGTCTACCGTTTATTCTTTTATTCCAATTCTACCATTTATGTTATATTATAATTTTACGCTCGCTAATTAGTTTGATTAATAATTTTTTTAACTATTTATAATTTATCGCATTAATTGTATTAATTAATAAGTGTGATATCATAAAGTAAGAATTAAAAGATAAAAGTAGAGTGTAACATAGAATTACTTAAAATTAAAAGATAATCATAACATCGTATCATATACCTTAACACCGTATTCAAACAACATGGAATTGTGATCTCATTACATGCTTTTGAATTGAAACATGCGCTCACGAAAAAAAAAAAATTAAGTCATTAAAAATGTAACACAAACCCAACTCATAAGAATCATCACTGAATTGGAGTGGACTTCTGCAGGAACTGAGCAGCCAACAGGAATATTTGAAGCTTAAAGCACGTTATGAATCACTGCTACAATCGCAAAGGTGAATAACTGTTCTTTTATAACTCCCAGTTTGGTTAGAATTTGGAGTTCTGAAAGGATGACTTGATTAATGTGGTCTTGTCTCATTAGAAACCTCATGGGAGAAGATCTTGGTCCTCTCAGTACTAAACAACTTGAGACACTTGAAAGGCAATTGGACATGTCTCTCAGGCAGATCAGATCAGTAAGGGTAATCATTACACCTAACCCACTCGTTATTTCTTCACTTTAACTCTTCTTTATTTAATGACGATAAAAGAGTTTAAATTATTATTGATTTTATATAATTGATCCTTTATGGTAAAACCAACTTGAACCGCTTTGACAGCGAGTGACATCGACGTAGGAAATGAAATTATTATTACAAGAAAAAACTGTGCATACTTAACCATCAACTAGTCTAGATAGGAATTATAATTTAGCCATAGGAAATACCATGGAAAATATGTAGTCTTAGTCTTTTCATCAAAAAACCATTTTCTTTTAAAAGATAGGTGGATCCCTCCATTACCACGAAAGATCCATCTCATTTAATGTAGAAAAAAGAAAAAAAAAATTTTTCTTTCTTCAACGAGTATGTGAATGGAGACTTTTAAAGTCTCCATTCGCTGCAAAGAGTAGACACCCACCTTTCTCTAAAGAAGGTGTCGCCTTGAAGTCTTTATAAATATAATTTTCAAGCAAACGAAATATTGCATCTAAAAATATGAAGGAAAAAGAGAGAAGAGAAGAAATTTTCTCTGGAGAAGATGAAGAGAATTAGTGAAGATTTTTTTAGGAAAGGAAAAGAAAGAGTGTTGTGCTTTTGTGCAAATTGATAGTTTTAAAAATAATGATTTCTCTTACTGAATATTTTTTATAATATTCGATATCTAGAAAAATATTGTAAATCCTATTTTTCATAGTGAAATCTTTCTGGACTCGGTTCTCATAGTTTTTTTCCAATTTGAGTTTCCACGTAAAAATTATCGGTGTTTATTTTAACTATTATTTCTTTTACTTCTTGGTCGTTATATTTAAACGGTGTGAAAAAATATTGCTGATATTTTTCGAATCGCATCTGCTATCATTTTTCGTACTGCTTATTTAATAGTATAATTGTACTGTATAAGTGAGTTCTGTGTAGCAAACTGAATTTTAAGTGAGACCGTTTATAACCCTTCAGTCTTTCTTGAGAATTTATTTGGAAAGGTAACTCTGTCTAAGAAAACTGTCAATAGCAATATTTCTTATGAATTATCGTGATTAGTACTATTCACATTTTACAGTGCCGACATTATTATTGTTCCCACGGATCTTTATTTCCCAACATGTAGTATTAGAGCCTCGTTATTATGGCTGGAAAATTAAAATTGAAAACTTCAACGGAAATAATTTCTCATTGTGAAAATTAAAAATGAAGATGATGTTGCGGAGAGATTGTTATACTATGGCCATCGACGATAGACCAACAAACGTTGAAGATGAAAAATAGAACAAAGTAGATGAAGATGCTATTACCATTTTGCATCTTACTCTAACAGATGAAATTTTGTCAAATATCTCAGAAAGTACAATTGACAAGCAGATGTGAGATACATTGCAGAACTATATGAGGCAAAGTCGTTGCATAATAAAATTTTCTTGAAAAGAAAATTAAATACTCTTCGAATGTCAGAGTCGACAAAGGTGACTGACCATATCAATACTATAAACACATTATTTTCTCAAGTTACAGGATTGGAGCACAAAATTGACAAGAATGAACGAACCGAACTTTTACTTCAAAGTTTGTCTGATTCTTACAATTAGCTCATTATAAATTTAGCAAACGGTACTGCAAAGACAAAATTGACATTCAATGATATTGGAGCAGCGATTCTTGAAGAAAAAAATAGACGAAAAAACAAAAAGCACTATTCCATGGAGGCTTTATTAATAAGAAGAGGAAGATTAAAGGAACGTTAGTTCTCTGGAGTCAGCACGTCAGGCAGGTCAAATTCGAGGAGTAAAAATGACATCAAATGCTATAATTGTGTAAAAATGGGTCAAATGAAAAAAGTTTGCTGGAAGTTGAAAAAAGAGCAAGGCATTGAAGATGTTAAAGTAGAAACGAAGAGTATGATTGAAACTGCCTCTGATGGTGAAAATGTAATTATATGCAAAGATGTTTTCTATCTCATGACTTATGAATCTTATCAAGTGTTGGGTATGTGACCTTAATGCATCTTATCATGTTATTGCAAAAGTAGAATATTTTACATATTACACCAGTGACGATTTTGACATTGTGAAAATGGAGAACATTCATGTTTTCAAAATAATTAGAAAATATGACATCTGCATCCACATCAACACAGGGTGTGAGTTAGTACTTAAAGATGTCAGACATGTTCATGATATTAGACTAAATCTAATATCAGTTGGCGCTTTTGATGATATTAGTTACAAGAGCAAATTTGCTGATAGTAAATGAGAGCTCAGCAAAGGCTCGCTAGTGATAGCGAGAGGAATAAATAGTCTAGTTTATATGTGACTCAAGTGACTATAAAAGAAGCATCTGTAAATGCTGCACAAGATGACTCGATCATTGAGTTATGACACAAAAGACTTGGTCACATTAACGAAAAAAAGACTTCATTTACTTGGCAAGAGAGAACGTCTGCTACATCTCAGACATGAATCTTTGCTAAATTGTATTAACATTTTAGTTAGAAAACAACACAGAGTTTTCTTTCAAAAGAATTTTTCATCGAAGAAATCGTAAGTGTTAAAAGTCATCTATTCAGATGTCTGTGGTTTCATGTCAAGAAAAACATTAAGTGGTGCCCAATATATGGTGACATTCATTGATGATCACTCAAGAAAAGTTTGAGCTTATGCACTCAAAACAAAAGATGAGGTGTTTAACGTTTTCAAATAGTTTCATGCTTTAAATAGCGAGAAACTAAAAAGAAGTTAAAATGCATTCGCACAGATAATGGTGGTGAATATATGAGATCATTCGATGAATACTGCAAGATGCACGGATCAGACACGAAAGATCAGTTCTAAAGATTCTTCAACAAAATGGTGTTACAGAAAAAATGAACAAGTTAATCGTGGAGAAGATAAGGTGCATGTTATCACATTCAAAACTTCCCAAAATATTTTGGAGAGAAACAATGATGACTACAATAAATATCATTAATTTATCTCCATCAGCGTTTCTGAGTGGAGAAGTGCTAAACAGACCATAGTCTAGAAAAAACATCTCTTATAAGCATTCAAAAGTGTTTGAATGCAGAATGTTTGATCATATTCCCAAAGATGAGAGGTCCAAACTAGACAACAAAGCTAAGACATGCATATTCCTCGGATACAGAAGTGATACATTCGGATACAGGCTATGAGATCTGGTTGACAAGAAAATTATCAGAAGCCGAGATATTGTTTTCTTTGAAGATCAGACTATTGAAAACAAGAAGAAAGATGTAGAGATCATTGATAAGTATCTAGTAAGAGTTGGTATGGAGAAATCAACTTTTGACGATGGAGATGCTGGAGAATCTAGTGATCAAATATATGATGATTTTAACCAAAGAGAAATAGAGATTTCTTTTGAATCAGTTGCAGAACCAGAGTTAAGGAGGTCAAAAAGAAATCATCGACAATCGAGATAATACTCTGTGAATGAGCATGTGATGATCACTGATGGTGATGAATCTGAGTGCTATGAGAAAGCTATAGAGGATCAATAAAAAAAGAATTGGTTGGATGCGATCCAAGATGAGATGCGATCATCGCATGAGAACCATACTTATGAGTTGATGCTGCTTCCAAAGTAGAGAAAGACATTCAACAACAAATGGGTATACCGACTCAAAGAAGAAAATTCACAATCAAAATATAAGGTGCGACTGGTCGTGAAAGACTTAGGTCAAAAGAAGGGTGTTGACTTTAAAGAAATTTTTTCACCTGTCATGAAAATGTCATCCATACGAGTGATACTTAGATTAGCTTCGAGTCTCAATTTAGAGATCAAACAACTCGATGTGAAAACAACTTTTTGCATGGTGAATTAGAAAAAGAGATTATTTACGTGAAACAGCTAGAAGAGTTTGTTGTTAAGGAAAAAGAATATCTGGTATGTAAATTGGAGAAGAGTTTTTATGAATTAAAGCAAACCCCACGACAATTGAAAAACTTCCAAGGATATAGAAAAACTTACTCAAACAATTGTGTGTTCTTGAAAAGGTTCGCTAACTATATATTCATAATCCTTCTACTTTATGTCAATGACATGTTGATTGTAAGCCCAAATAAAAAAAAAAGATTGTTAAGTTAAAAAATGAACTTAACAAGTCTTTTGCCATGAAAGACTTAGTACTGACAAAACAGATACTTGGAATGAGTATCACTCGCGATAGGAAGAACGAAAAGTTATGGCTATTGTAGGAGAAATATATCAAGAAAGTTCACAGCTGATTTTATATGGATAAAGCGAAGCTGGTCATTACTCCACTTGCAAAACATTTCATTTTACTTATGAACAAAGTCCTTCCACAAAATAAGGAAAAATAGAAATGTAGAGAATTTCAAACACCTTAGCAGTTGACAGCTTGATGTATGTCCTGGTTTGTACGAAAATTGATATTTCACATTCTGTTAGAGTAGTTAGCTAATTTTTTTCAAATCCAGGTAAAGAGCATTGTAATGCAGTGAAGTGGATTCTTAAATAAGTTAGAGGTACTTATGAATCCATTTTGTGTTTTGGAAGTAAAGAGTCTTTGTTAGTATACTACATTGATGCATACATGACTAAAGACATTGACTTTAGAAATTCAACATCAGTATATTTGGTTACAATTAGAGAAGGAGCAGTTTCGTGTCAATCTAAATGGCAAAAATCTGTTGCATTGTCTACAACAAAAGTTGAGCTTATTGCGACTACAAAAGTATGCAAAAAAATTTTGTAGATGCAAAAATTTCTGACAGAATTGGGTCATCAACAAGTAGATATATCTTGTATTGTAACAGTCAAAGTGATATTCATTTGAATAAGAATTCGAGATTTCATTCAAAGTTAAAACGCAGATATTAAGTATCATTAGATACGAGATATGTTGGACAACAAAAAAAAGTATCTTGAGAAGATTCACACAGATGATAATGACTCATACATGATGAAAAAGACTTTGCAAATGAATAAACACAAATTTTGTAGAGCCTCAGTAGAATTGGAGATAACTCATCATAAGTTGGGAGGGGGAGATTTGTGAGGTTCTTCCATTATGATAAGAGACCTATCTCATTTAATGTAGAAGAAAAAAAGAAAGAAAAATTTTCTTCTTTTTTTAGTGTGTGTGTGTGAATTGAGACTTTTAAGGTCTTCATTCGCTGCAAAGAACAAGCACCCACCTTCAATGTGTCGCCTTGAAGCCTCTATAAATAGAGTCTTCAAGTAAACGAAAGATTGTATCCAAAAATTGGAAGAAAAAATAGAGAAGAGAAGAAACCTTCTTTGGAGAATAGAGAGAGAAATAGTGAGGATTTTTTGAAAGAAAGAAAAGAAAGAGTGTAGTGTTTTTGTGCACATTGATAGTTATAAGAGTGGTGATTTCTCTTAATGAATATTTTCTATAATATTCGATATCTTAAAAAGTATTGTAAATCACATTTTTCATAGTGAGATCTTTCTATACTCGGTGCTCTTGGTTTTTTCTTGATTTGGATTTTCAAGTAAAAATTATCGGTGTTCATTTTAGCTATGATTTCTCTTATTTCTGAGCCGTTATATTTAAACGGCTTGAGAAAATATTTCTGGTATTTTTTAAATCGCATCTGATATAATTTTTCGTACAACTTATTTAGTGGTGTAATTGTACTTTATAAGTGAGTTATGTCTAGGAGATTGAATTTTAAGTGGTACCGTTTGTGACCCCTCTAGCATTTCTTGTGAATTTGCTTGGATATTTTATTTTGTCTAAAAAAAATAGTGAATTTTTCTTCACTAAAGTTGTGATACCAAAACCTCACGTGGTCGACCAGACACGAGAGGCATAGTTGATCGCAAAAAGGAAGTTTCCTTTGAATTTGACGATTAATTTTGCCATCAATTAACCTTTAACTTTGCGTAACTCATAAATTGACAATTATAATCAAGAAACAACCAAATATTTTGAGTTTTCCAACCTCAAAAGAGAATTTCAAAATATATGAAACTTAACAAAAAAAACTAGCAAAACAAAGGTTAATGACAGTCCCTTGAAAATCTTTGACAAAACTTGTAGATCTGAATGTTAAGACTCAAATCTGGAGCACAATCTCCTTTCCTCTTCCTCCCTCCCTCTCAAAAGCAAGGATTTCTTTCATTTTTAACATTTGTTTTTATACTCACAACATCTTAATGTATCAATTGTAAGTGATTCACTTGGGTAATATCCACCTTTTACCAACTTTGAGCACTTAACCAAAAAATTACTTATTTTACAAGATGTTTAGTTACATAATTTAGAGTCAATTACAAAACAATTTCTTACCTTTTATTTAAATACGCATGATTAGGAAAATTCTTTTGCTACTAACATACATAATTTTAGATGTCTAGTTTATTTCATCTCTTGATATATACATTTTTCTCAAAGTTCATGACATATCATTTTTTATACAGCTAAAAATTGATATTCTCATTGACGGTTCTTTTTCATCTGAAGCTTTTCTTCTTAGCATCTTGAAAATGGCTTTAAATATTTATAATAAACACGAATCTTGATTATCAATGGTCAAAACAGTTTGTTTAAACGATGTGATAAAAATCTTTTTCACTTATGCAGTCTCAGTACATGTTGGATCAGCTTACTGATCTTCAGCGCAAGGTATGATTGCGTAGATTTTGTTCATCTCCCTCTTTTTTTTTTATGTACTTCGGGCTTCTTCGGTAATATGTGCCTTTATTTGTTACTTACAGGAACAAGTTCTTACTGAAGCTAATAACACACTAAAACAAAAGGTATAAATTTTTTGTCCAAAGCTTAAAATTTAAACATTATGATCTTCTATTCTTCTTGCAAGCTCTGTATTGTTCACTTTTGGATTGAGTTTTTCTTCTCTATTTGTTATTGTTATATTCCGTGATCTATGGTTTCTACTTGTCAGTATAGTCTTTTTTTTTTTTTTTGTTGGTTTTCTTCTATTTTTTTGTCAAATTGAACTATATTTTTTTGTTCGATAAAAATTATTAGAATTTAATGTGACTTGAATTCTAACTGTGCAAGACCAGTTTGACCCACTTTGAGAATTTCATTATGTCTAGTATTCAGTTTAATTTATAAATATATTCAATAATTAATATCAGAGCAAAGTTGAAAATTTTCGATAATCAAGTTTTGATCTATCGAAGGTATCAAACAAGTTCATTGTGTACTTTGTATTACATCTTCATAAACACTATATTATATAATTGAGGCATGTTAATTCTGAAAAAAGTTTATGATATCTTACTTTCAGACAAGAAGATAAAACACCTTGTAGTTGGATTAAGAGTTCACAGAGAGTGAATAGTTACTCAAGACAGAACACCAGACGTGACTGATAATGACAATAGCAATAGAAAGGTTTTAATGAACAAATCTAAGTCTAGGAATAAAATTAATATTTGTTCTTTCTCACAAAAAAAAGGATATATTAAGTCATAAATGTTTTAAGTTGTAGGACAACATAAATGGAAAAGCCGATTAGAAGATAAAGCAACCGGAGAAGTTTGGAGAAATTGTTGTCATAAAAGAAAATAAGAAATAAACTAAAGGAGATCTTCTTGTAGTGTCCCGTAGAACACAAAGTCATGCGATGGTGATTTTTAGATTTAGCTTGCATGTTTAATATGTGCCTCAATCGAGACTGATTTTCAACAAATGAACTTACTCTCGAGGTGCAATTTTGATGAGAAATAATGCATTGTACAAGATATCATACCATATCAAAATGTATGATGGAGTTATCAGAATACTTAAAGATGTGCGACATGTTCTCAAAATTGAAGATAAATCTAATCTCGTTGAATACTCTTGATTTGAAAGTATACAAATACATTGGTGAATGTGGAGATTTGAAGATTAGTTATGGTTCTCTCATCATGATTGAATAGCAGAAAATGTTTATGTTATGCAAGGTTCCACAGTAGTTGGGGATATGACAGTTAGTACTTCATTGTCAGATGAATATCTTACCAAATTATGACGTGTTTAAGGCCTATGAGTGAAGATAGGATAACTGAGCGATGCAAAGGAAGACTTTCAAATGTTCAGAGCACTTGTTATTGCAGTTTGCCAGCATTGTATTTTTAGAAAATTGACAAAAACTAGATTCACTTTGAGGAGTTACAATATGAAAAGAACATTGAATTATATTCACTAAGATTTTTAGGGACTATTATATGCTAAGTGTGATTGATGATTTTTTTAGAAAAATTTGGGTGTTCTTTTAGAAGAGGAAAAATGATGTATTTTCTATCTTCAAGGAATGGAAGACGCTCATTAAAATAGACAAGCAAACAAATAAAACATCTTTGCACCGATAATGGGTTGGAGTTTTGTTTGGTTGAGCTGAACTCTTTCTATATGTCAAATGAATTTTGTGGCACATGTAAAACAAGTACCCCATGGCAAAATGATATGGCATAGCAAATGAATATAATTTTAATGAAGAAGATTCAATGAAATTTAAGAAATATATTAAATACATTAATTATTTTTATACAAAGATCTATATAGGAGGAGATTTTTATCAAGATATGTCTTTACAATTGAGGGTTGTACTATCAGCTGGAGAGTACCTAACATGATATGTTGTGTTGTCTACTATTGAGGTAGATTGCATGGTGACTATTATAGAGGCTTTTAAGGAAGCTATACGGTTGAAAGAGTTATTTGGCGAGTTCAGTGAAGACTTGCAGATTGTCACAATATTTTGCGCCAGTCAGAGTGTTATATTTCTCACTAAAGATAAGATATTTCGTAAGAAGACGAAATACATCGATATTTATTATCATTTTTTTTTCATGAAGTGGTTGCTCGTGGTGATTTTGATTAAGTAAAATTAATACTCACTCCGTTGATATGATAACCAAGGCGTTGTCGTCTACACCCAAATTCAAAAATTGTTTAAACTTGATTGATATTAGTTGTTAATTACGCTCTCAAGAGATTTGAGAAAGAATGTCATTTTCTTTATTGAAATTTAATAAATATATTTTATCCAGTAGAATTCGCGTCCAGATAGAAATTTTTAAAATTTGATGTGATTCAAATTTTATTTAGGTCATCTAGCTCGACTTACATTGGAAATCTCATTACACTTAAGGATTCTAATTTGGCGTATAAATATATGTTTGACCTGCAAATCTCATTATATTTATGTTTATAATAATGAAATTTTATTCTTTCAAAAATAGTTACCTCGGTCGAACTTTGCTGATGTAAATTAGTTTGAATTGGTGGATTACGAATTGATATTAGTTTCTTTTACATTTCCAGTTGATGGAGGGCTATCAACTGAACTCACTGCAACTGAATATGGGTATTAACGATTCCGGCTACGATAAACAGCTACATCAACCAGAGGGAGATGGATTCTTCCACCCTCTAGACTGCGATCCAACTCTTCAAATTGGGTACGGAGACTTCAAATTTGTTTAGCAGAAAACTGAAGTAAATGATCCGATATATGATATAACGTTAAATGTTAATCATTTGCAGTTATCCTTCTGATCAAATAACAGTCCTCACCGCCGGACCAGGCGTGAGTGATAATTACTTACCAGGATGGTTGGCCTAAAAGATCGTCTTGATCTGAAAGTATCTGCAACTTCTCAAGCTGGAGATTATTTCTGTTTGGGTATTCCATTGCCAGTGTATGAATGACTTTAACTTATACTGCATTTTAGATTTGCTGTAGGAAGATGAAGGCTTTGCTCAGTTGCAGATCTGCCTGCAATTTGCTTGTTACCCTCCCCATAGATTATGATTGATCATATTTACTATTTTCATTTTTGTCAGTGTAGTTTATGATTATGAAGATGATGTTTGTTCAATCAATTATTATGAGTATATTAGAGGATGTCATTGGATCAAATATTAATTTTTGGATAAAATTGAATTGTCACGTGTGATCTTTTTTATTTTTATTTTTATATATAAATAAAAAATATAACTATAACTAACATGTAAATAAATGAACTAACATGTGGACGCCACAATTTCCTGATTCCAACTATATTATAACATTTTAATGATGCAGTATTTCGGCATTTTCATTAAAAGAAATAGTATTTTCATAATTAATTTACAATAGTATTTTGATTGATTTGCATAGATAATGTATAAATAAAATAATAATGTTATTTTTTTCCAGTTAGGTTTAATAATTAAAAATAGATTGCAGTGCAACTTAAAAGATTTAAAATACAAATGAAAATCTAAAACCGAGAGAAATTATTAGTAAAATAAAAAAAAAAATCATAATTTACTGAAAAAATAATGAAGTTAAAAAGATCGTATGGAAATTAGAAAATAGCAGCAAAGAAAACGAAAAATACACGTGTCGATTAATAATACGGTTGTGGAGACTTCACTGGGAACGCAGCGAAGCTACTTGATCGCGTCCTTGCTTGGCGATAGAGCTTGCACAGGATAGCATATCCGCGTAATGGCCCGCTAGCTGCATTCTCATTTGTCACCGTTGGATAATCACTCTCTCATCGGAAAATGAACTAGGGTTGAATACATCCGGTTTCGGAATGGGGAGGAAGAAGTTGGAGATCAAACGAATCGAGAAGACGAGCAGTCGCCAGGTGACCTTCTCCAAGCGACGCAATGGTTTGATCAAGAAGGCTCGTGAAATCTCCATTCTCTGCGACGCTGAGGTCGCTCTCGTGATCTTCTCTGCTCGAGGCAGGCGCTTTGAGTTCTGCAGCAGTACTAGGTATTTTACGGTGGTTCTTTCTCGCTCTCTTCGTTTCTCCTGAATGTTTTAAAATTATTGACGACTATAAGTGAATGAAGCAGTCTCTCTCTCCTCTGCTTTTCGCTGACCTTCTGATAATTGCTTTTTCAGTCGTCAGTGTATTCTGATATTTTGCGGAACTTTTTCTTTCGGAGTGTTTATTTTATTTTTTTCAATCTGTTATTTAATTTCTAGCAAATGGTCTTAAAATTACGAACTAGCTCAAGGATAGACTTTAAGTAGTTGGTTTCTGTTTATCAATTTACACAGTATATGTCTGATTTACCAATAAGTACACCTATCTTTTCTGATATTTGAGCATTGACATTATTTATTTGCTTGTTTCCTGAGTAGTGCATTTCGAATTTTTTAACACTTTTTTCGCTCGCCCCCCGAGTTGTTAAGTTATAACGAACTGTGATGAATTCTTCTAAGAGCTGAGTCGAAGGTTAAAATTCATATGGTAGAATGATAGAAAAATGAAAGACCAAAATTGTGTTGATTGTGTCCAGCAATTCATCGGTCGTTGGGTTGCTTAGTGTGAGGTGGACTTTTTATGATTATAAATTTTTATTTTGGATCAATTTTTTTGTTGGATGATGCTTTGGGGAATGATAGTTTGGTTAATTTTGAAGAGATGAGGCCCTTAGTTGGATTGCCTGTTTATTTGTTATTATTAGAGATGTAGGCTTCTGAATCTCACTCTTCTGTTTATTTGATCAAATTTGTAGACGAGAGGGATGATAATGTTTTCGACGTTAAAAGCAATCTACAAAGTTTTTGGTACATGTACTTAGCACTGAGTTCATTTCCGTCGATTTCTAATGTTTATTTTTACCGTAATTACCACTAACTAGCGAATTTTTCAAAAGTACAACTTACCTAATTTTTACGTGTTGAAAGTAATATTTAAATGTTGACGATGATTTCTAAATGTTCTGTTCCATTTTCTTAAATGCTAATTTTTTGTCATCGTTCCCAAGCTTTTAAATTGATTTGGGAGAGTATAACACATGCAATATCAGTTGTAATTAGGGACGTGAATAAATTTTCGCACTGCCTTTTTATATTACCCATAGTCAGCTATCGCCTCATAAACTGGAGCTTCAACCATCGTTCATCGGAGTTTTTAAAGGTTCCAACCATGTAAGCCTGTTTGTATGAGTTTTTAAAGTATCTCATCATTCTATTTTAGAAAATATCTCGATTCACTACAATCTTTTTTTTTTTTTTTTTCAAATTCTTTCTTGAGCAACAACTTTAGGTTATCTAAATGTAAACGCATATCTTATCTTCGGTAGACAGAAAGTTGACTGTACTTGGCAATAGCATTGACATTATTTTAGTCTCAGTATGTCAATTCTTATTATTTCCGGAATCAATAAATTTTCTCATGTTGAGTCAATGCTCCTTGTGATGTGCTAGGTCATTTTTTTTTTCTTTTTTAAGTTTCAATGTTTGACCTGAGCTTGGATCAAACTTGAATCTAATTTTGAATAAAGGGCCGACATGCAGACTTTATCTGACAAGTCGGCTCAATGCCAGTCTAAAAGTCGAATTGTAGGTCGTCTAATGTACAATTCGCATTGTGACCTATGTAGTCTTGGGTCATAGTGCAAACAAACTGACTTATTCTTTTAATGAAATATAATTGCGGCTGCGACGCAAAATGTTGTGGTCGTGACTCGGGGTGTTGAGGTTGTGACATAAGTTTGGAAATTCAAAAAAAAAAAAAAGCCAAATGTTGCCATGCAAGCCAACCTGACATGTCGTTCCAAAGATCGATTCATGAGTCCAAAGTCGGTGGGTCAACCCTTCAACCATTACTTTTTAGGGTAAAATGTGACGTAGGCAACGAAGAAGGAAGTCGTTGATAGAAAAAAAAGAGAGGAAGAAGGAATAAAAGAGGAAAAAGTCGTAGGAGGAGGAAAGAGGAGGAAGAGAATTTTAGAGAGAAAAGTAGGGTTGGGAAATAAACCATTTTATTCATTCAATAATCATCATAATATGTCTTTCTAAATTATAATATTAGAACTTAAATAGTAAAAGTTAGGTCTAACCCTAAAAGATGATAAATGAACTTTAACTGAAATAAATCAGTAAAATATATAAATAATAAAACTAAAATGTCCAAGATATCATCGTCAACTCTCCCGAATTAGAAGAATCACCCAATCTAGTTGACGAAACTACAAGGCAGCGAGCTGATCAATCACCCAACCATAAGCTAAGCGGTTGAGCAACCTTCTTTTGACGTCCATAGATTTTTGTAACTGGAGACCTAGACTGAGAATTTTTTCGAGTTGGTAGGGAATCTGGCAAAGAAACATGTTGATGATTTCGAAAGAACTCTAAGAGGTCTAGATCCAAGTGCTGAAGTGTCTCTCTAGAAATCTATGTACAATTATTATCTGGTCGATTCACCCAATGAACCAGGCAGTGCTGAACCTAACCTTCATTAGTAAATACAATCTGTTCATCTAAAATAACATCAATTTTATTCTTATGTGTTGTGACAAGAGATGTTAGGGAAGCAAAATTAACAGATGTAGGCTAAAAATTGATAGATGAAGATAGAAAAAGGTCAGCAGACGGACTAAAGTGACATTTATAAGCAATCAAGTTCTCAACATTAATAGTAGGATGATAACCAAAATGAGTTAGAAAATTAACGACATGGCGAATTCGCTTTAGAATTTTAAAATGACCAACGCTACGAGCTTGTAATTTAGAACCAGATCTGGATGTACGCCACTCAGAGCGAATTCGAACCATAACATAATCTCTAATATTAAATTCAACCTGTCGTTTGTGTGAATCAACTCGTAATTTATATGATGCATTTCTAGTCTTTATTTTTTTATTAATCTCTATATGCAAATCATGAATATGTTGTATGAAATTTTCAACTGACATAAACACTAGACATAGGAAGGAGGTCTAAGAGCTTCTTAGGTTTGAAACTATGAACAACTTCAAAAAGACTTATACCTATGAATCGATTCACGGAGCTATTATATACAATTTGGGCAATGAGGATAATCAAATCTCAATTCTTAAGATTTTCTTTGACTAAACATCGTAATAAATTTCTAAGACTTCGGTTAACGATTTTAGTATGACCATCAATTTAGGGATGGTAAGCAGTCGAAAATTTTAGTATTATGCCTACAATGTACCATAGAGTTCTTAAAAAATGACTAGTAAAACGCATGTCCTTATCTGAAACAATAGTTTTAGGGATACCATAAAGTTTGACAATCTCATTAAAATACAATCGGGTTACCTTAGATACATCCGGCGTTTTATTACAAATAATAAAGTGAGCCACTTTTTAGAAATGATCCACAACGACCAAAATAGAATCATGTTTTTTAAAAGTGCGCGGAAGTCCAAACACGAAATCCATACTAACATCCTCTTAAGGACGATTGGGGACGAGTAGAGGTATGTAAAGACGAGTGTTTTGGCGTCTTTGTTTAGCCACTTGACAAACTTTGCAAGTGCGGACTATTTTGCCCACATCTTTCTTTAATTCGGGCCAATAGAATTGGCGTTCAACTTCTTCTATCGTTTTATCACGTCAATCTTCCTGCATGAATTTTTCAAACGAGAAACTCTCTATCTAAAATTTGAGGAATGCACAATTTGTTAATTTTAAAAATATAACCGTTCTCAATATGAAATTCACTATTGTCGTCAACTTGCCTATTTTTCAAGGCGTGGACAATATCTTTAAAATTAGGGCAAGACTTATAATCATCTTTGAGTCTTTCGAAATCGATGATTTTAGCACTCATGACGTTTAGAAGAGATATGCGCCGACTTAATGCATCAGCTGCTTGATTCTCTACACCATTTCTGTAGACCTTATGGTTTGAGTAAAGGACAAATTCTTGAGGTAACAAGTAGTGATGCCAATAGCGTAGAGTTTCTACTACTACATACAATTCTCTATCATATGTTGAATATCGTTGTTTGACATCATTTGTCTTTTTGCTAAAATAAGTGATGAGGTGTCATTACTGGTTGAGAATGCCACCAATCCACACTCCTGATGCGTTTCATTCAACTTCAAAAACTTGAGAGAAATCGGGAATATGCATTATTGGAGCTTCTGGCATTCGGTTTTTAATAGTTTTAAAGACTTTAGATACTACTAATGTCCAACGAAATTCGCTTTTTTTTATACACTCGGTAACAGAAGTCATAATTGTATTGAACCTTTTGATGAAATGACGGTAAAAGGTAGCTAGTCCTTGAAAGCTTCGGACGTCATTTAAGCTTTTAGGTTCAAGCCAATCAACAATTACCTTAACCTTTAAAGGGTCGGGAGATATCCTTATCGTATAGACTATAAAGCCCAAGAAGGTAACACTCTCCGTGAAAAACGCACACTTTTTAACATTGGCATAAAAGACTTTAGAAAGACCATAAACTTATTGAAGATGACTTCGATGTTGATCTAAAGTTTGACTAAAAATGAGAATATCATCGAAATAAATAACCATAAACTTTTCCATAAAAGGTCTAATAGCATGAGTCGTTACTCTCATATAGGTGCTTGGGGCGTTGGTGAATCCAAATGACGTGACAAGTCACTCATAAAGTCAATTTTTTGTTTTAAATGTATTCTTCCATTCGTCACTGGGACGAATTTTTATTTGGTGATATCCATTTCTAAGGTCAATTTTTTATAATATCTTAGCACGAGTCAGAAAGACCAACAAATTATCAAGTGTAGGGATCAGAAAACGATACTTTACG
This sequence comes from Begonia peltatifolia, assembly GCA_022433055.1. Taxonomy (NCBI): domain Eukaryota; kingdom Viridiplantae; phylum Streptophyta; class Magnoliopsida; order Cucurbitales; family Begoniaceae; genus Begonia; species Begonia peltatifolia. The sequence goes on from CM039520.1 coordinate 5,873,430, forward strand.
GTAATCTGGTTAATAACTTGACCATCGATGTACATCCTGCAAGTGCCATCTTTTTTTGAGGTCAAAAAAGTTAAAACTACACAATGGCTTAAACTCTCACGAATAAATTTTTTATTTAAAAGTTCATTTACTTGTCGCTAGAGTTCGACATCTCAGTGGGGTTAATTCTGTAGTGAGGTAAGTTTGAAAGGGATGTCCCAGGAATGAATTCAATTTTGTGTTGAATATCTCGTAATAGGGGTAATTGGTCAGACAAGTCTTTAGAAAAGATGTCCTTAGATTCATTGATGATTGACTGAGATTCCGTAAAGATTATGAATAGAGGATTTGAGTCACTCTCTACTACTAACATAAGAAAAACAACTGAATCATTTTTAAGTGAACGCTCAAACTCCGTAAGAGTGATAATATTTAATTTTTTTATTCAACAATCGCTTGAGAAGTCTTCAGTGGTTTTGGGTGTGGGGGCAAAGGGATTAAGATAAATTTTCTTTCACTGAGCACAAAAGAATAGGAATTTGATCGACCATGTATAGTGACATCTAAATCAAACAACCAATGATGACTGATGATGACATGATTGACCTCCATGGGAATGACATGGCACCAGAGTTGTTCTTTGTATTGAAGGAACTGAATGAGAATCAAATAACGCTCCTTTACAGATATGGAGGAAGTGTCAATCCACGAGACATTATAAGGTCGAGGATGAAAAACTTGTTGCAATCTAAGACAGGCTACAGTAGTTATAGATATTGCATTAATACAACTATCACTATCCACAATGATTTTGCAAACTTTGTTATTAACTTTGATATATGTGTGAAAAATAGAATGATGACGCCAATCTTCAACGTCCTTAGGTTGGGTGAGCATACATTTCACAATGCTTAGTCGAGGTGAATCGAAGGAAGTAGACACAGAAATGGGTCAGATACCTCCTAAAAAGTTATCGTTGTCCAAATCCTCAAATCTTTCAGGGTTAGGTTCATAGATTTGTTCTTCACTTGTCTCCCTAACTGCATTTTCACTCTTGTAGCACTAAATTTCGGCTAGGGCAATTAGAGAAAATGTGACCAAAACCCTTACAATTAAAACATTGTAAATGCGAAGAGTTTTGTGAATTATCTACGCTTTTTCCTTTGTTTTTCTCACCAAAGGAGTATTAGACGGTGGAGGTCCTAAGAGAGATTTAGGAGTAACAGGAGTTAAGACTGAGGGAGGTCTATTGTCACATCGTTTGTCATACGTTATTTTCGTAACTAGCTCATATTCTCGAACTAATGAATATGCATGATCTAGGGTGTTGACACATCGAAGGATAAACTCGCGTCTTCGATCATCTCATAAACCCTAGTCATAGTCTCATCTTCCACAACTTGACCTCTCATTCGAAAATCATTAAACTGATTAACATATTCAGTTATTGGTCAGTTGCCCTGGGCAAGGGCATTTCATTGGTTTAACAAATCACCCCTGTAGGATTAGGGTAAATACTTTTCTTGAAGTCACCGTTTCATTTCTTCCAAACTTTCAACAGGAGACATATAACGTCTTTCAAGGAGATCTTCGACACCTTTCAAAATAGTTGGGCAGTACCAGATAATTTTAAACTGACAAATTAAACTCGTCGATTTTTTGGCACTCCATACCAAGCGAAAAAGTGATCTATATCTTTTACCCACTTAGTGTAGATACGAGGATCCAAATTTCATCAAAAGTAGGTGCATCTAACTTGATATTTCTAAAAAGTTGTTCATCATGACGATTAGGAGAATGAGAATATCAGCGATTAGGGTTTTGACCACCTTCTCAACCGTAATCTCTACCTTTACGGTTATGACCAAAGTGTTGTCGAATATCTTGCCGATGATGCTGACGCCTATTATTGAACACAATAGAATTATCTTTGTTCGAGGGATAAAGACTTTGTTTTGTGTTGTTTAACTTATTTTCTAAGTTTCTGTGTACTTCGCGAGTGATAGCCAATTCAGTTTGGAAAGTAGCTAAATGTTCTTGAAATTGTTGTTGATTGTTAAGCAATTGTGCTAATTGTTGAGAAAAGGTATCCGATTGAGAATGTTTCATATCTAAAGCACAAAAACTAGATGAGACATGATGACCACTACGTAACTGCATGCAATGTTACGAAATGAAAGGCAATGAAGAGATCAATAAACAAACAAACAATGCTCGTACTGCATAATATCAACTACAACCAAAATTCACTTTTAATTAATATTTTTATCTCTTTTTTTTGTCTATTATGTTGAGTCTAACAAAGCATACAAGTAGAATGAAAATTCTAAAATAATAAAATGAATAACAAATATTATGCAGAAAAAATTATCACCACAAAAATGATTATCAGAACGACGGTAGAATTAATAAGAGGATATGAAAAATTCAGCAAAAAAATATATCAAAAGATGTCGGTAGGGAGGTCAAATAATCACATGTAGCTCCATGATAAGTACTAAGGTTTGATTTGTATGAGCAGGAAATAAGATTAAACCACAACACAAGAATAAAATTAACGTATTAGTTTAGAAATAAACAGCATTGAAAAACTAATAAAAGATTAGGAAAGAAAACTTCCTAAATCATTGTGTAAATCGGCTGGTGAAAGGAAATCTAGATGAATATCCACGTGTACTTCCAATCAAACACATTCAGCAAAGAATAACCAAACAGAACAACCCAATGACAATAAATTCCAATAGCAGCCACTTGAGTATTAAATTTCTAGTAACCCAAATATCTCAAACAGCAAAGGTAGCAACCTATAGGCAGCGAGACCAAGAGGCGCAAAACCAGGAGGCATGGTAGAGGTGATGCGAAACCATAGGAGCAAGGGCGAGGATGGCACACTAAAGGTCTTCAGTTCGGGTGTGGGTGAGGATGGTAGAAAATGACGTTGGAAGAATCGTTCTTTACGTCGAAGGAGCTTCAACTTCAGCATAGCGGAAACACAAAAGAATGAGGAATGGCTCACGGAGAGTGGAGAAGGGAAGATCTGAAGGAGACGCAGATGACCCGAACAAGAATTCCGGAGGCGAGGAGAGGCGTAGGTTGTTTAGCGAGGAACTGAGACCGAAGTTGCGAAACCCGACGAGAAACGATCAACAACGTCTTGGGTTAGCACTCTAGATTTTTTTGAAATCCAGCTACCTGGTTTAACTCTCTCTCTCTCTGTCTCTCTCTGTCTCTCTCTCTCTCTCTGTGTTCGTTGCATAGACGAACAACCCTCAACCCATATAAGGTGTTGATCAGAATCTCATCCAGAGCAAGTGTATACAAGTGGCGGATGGAAAAGAAGCAGAGGTTGCAAAGAAACAATTGGAAGCAGCTGGGAAAAAAAGGGGATGAGGTAACCTAGAATTGATTGTTAAAAAAAATAATTTTTTGCTCTGATACCAATTTGATGTAGGCAGTAGAGAAGAAAGTCGTTGATAGGGAAAGAAAGAGAAGAAAAAAGAGGAAAAGAGGGAAAAGTTGTAGGAGGAGGAAGGAAGAGAAGAGAAATTCTAGAGAGAAAAGTAGAGTTGGGAAATAGAAACAATTTCATTCATTCAATGATCATCATAATTTATCTATTCAAATTACAATATTAGAACTTAAATAATAAAAATTATGACTAACCCTAAAAGAGGAGAAATTAATTTTAATTAAAATAAATAAATAAACATATAAATAATAAAATTAAAATGTCCAAAATGTTCTCATCAAAATATAATTTATATTCTTAAGTTTGAAGTCATTCATAGAATTGACCTTAAACTATTTTTTTTATTGATAAATGAAAGCTTTCATCTTTTAGTTATCTGCAATTTAGATATCTTGTTAAATAAAACATGTGCATACTATGTTTTTCATTAAATCAGGTGTTTTAACCTGATTTCTAACATTTTTGACAATTTGTAATCCGATATCTAATCAAGTGTATATCTGATTTTTGGTTAGGAATTGCTTGAAAAGAGATTGACAAATTTTGAAGTGGATTATAAATCGAATGAGTTAGAAATTGAGTTAAAGCACTTGTTGTAATGAAAAATGTAGCATACATGTACTTTATTTAACGGATAAATTGACAAAAATGTTTAAATTATTGATGGCTGAAAGATTGATGTTCGGTTTGATTAAAAAAAAAAAGAATATTTTGAGGTGTAATCAATAAATATCCCAAATTAGAGTTAAGTTGTACTTTATCTTATTTTTTGGTGCATAGCGACCCGAATCTAAACAAAAGTTCTGCACAAAGTATAATGACCTGGATAAGTACGTATGACCACGAGTGCAGGACAAACCTCCGGTTGCGGGACAAACATTGGGACCTAAGTCGAGTGTAGGCAAATCTCGGATTTGAGTATAGGCAAATCTCGGGTTATAAAAAGGAGATCGTCACAATCTTACATCGTTTGCGGAGATGTATGGAAATGAAATATATGTATGGAAACTCTCTCAAGATAGTAAAACATGTTTTAGAACATAATTGGCAACAGATCTCATAAGAGCTCAGAAATTAAAAGTGTTTTAGTGAGAACAGTATCATGTTGGGTGACCGACTGAGACGTTCTCGCTAAACAAATCTGTAAGGAGAGGATATTGAGTTTCGGCTCAATCTCCCAAGCAGACAATATTTTACTGAGAAAATATGTTATTATACCGAAGCTCATTAGAGCAGGGCTGCGCCATGCATGCTCTTGATTTCTGTAGTCTAGGAATGCCAAACCTGGTTCACTATCGAAGTCTGAGTGTAGACCTAGTAAGTTTTCTCATGTCAAGTCAAATCAAGTCGCAAACTTAACTCCTGGAGGTGCTGTTTGATTCATTCCTTTAGGCCACCTTGCTAAATAACTTAAAAGGCTAACGGTATTATGTGAGACTTGAGCGTATTGTCAAGAACTAGCTAAAAGTAGTTGTGACCAGCATCAATCCTTCTTCCAAGTTTCAATGCAAACTTTTAGTCACCTTCATATTTGATTTTCAAGACCGCTACCTCTTGAGAGGCAGTACCTATCATGGTGGGGTCAAGTTCTTTGGCCTTCTATATCTTCAACTCATATTTAGATACTTCTTGAATTTTATGGCTAGAGTGATGTAATTATAAATCCATTTGTCTATCTACTTATTTGACACGACAGAAAAATTGATAAAATCTCACTTTACGCACTGCAAAAAGTTGTTTAAGAACTAAAAAAAAACCTTTCTTTTTACATGCCAAATTTTAAGGATAAAAAACTTGCTCTATCTTGTTTGTTTTTTTAAAACATGTAACACTTTGAAAACATTATTAGACTTCTGTTTTGAACTATGTTTTGAGATTGTTGATGACACAAGTAGCTGATGCATGAGATCAAATTGTAGTGAATGAACTTGAAGGAAATATATCTAGATAATCTTAAAAGGTTCAGAAAAAGAAGTGGACAAAATTATTTGTTTATTTAGCTTGCTAGGAAACATTAAATTGATATCTCATGACAAAAATATATACAAAACTAAAACCTTAGTTGTTCTGTTTTTCTCAACTATTATTGTTCTGTCTTTAGTACTCTCAATATATGATTCGTAACGGGATAGAATTGATTTTTCTACATCAGAATGTGATTTGAGATATCTTGTTTGTTTCACATGGAAGTCAAATTTAAAATAGGTAGATTAAATATAGACTTACGTAAAGCCTGAAGTTTTCTTTTTATTCATTGTTACTAATACTGCTTATCAATCAGCTTGTCAAAAGTTATAGAACGTTATTTGAATCAACTTGAAATGGAACCTGGGAAGCATAGATGTGCTAATGCAAAGGTGAGTTTTTAGAGTCTCTTTTAATGTTTGTAACGAGTGCTATCAATAGTTCATTATCTTATTTTTTAGTGATTTATGGAAAGTAGTTTCTCGTCAGAATTAAAAAACCATAAAACTTTATTCACCTTTACCCCATAATGCAACGTCTAAAGATTGTAAAAGTTCACTCCACTTACTATGAAATATTGGTCCATAATAAGATTTTGTTCTTTCTACATCTTCAAAACTATGGAAACTTTAACGGTACGTTTCTACAATGATGTGCCGTTTCCTTTATAATATGTATAATATTATTGGACTCAGACTCTCTATTTTCACATGACTAGCATAATCAAGAAAGGACTCTGACACTTGACCAACTCCAAGAAAAATTTCAAAGGTATTTTCACAAAAAAATTTCTATACTTAGCACTGGATAATGTATTTTCATTTAATTGTGAATTCTTCTAATGTCTCCCTCAGTCAACTCGAAGAATCAAGTATTGATCAGCTGAGTATTACTGATCTCGTGCAACTGGAGACACGGTTAGATGCAACATTGCATCAAATCAGATTGAGAAAGGTCATATTTATCTGAGAGTTAAATACTTTACTATTAGCTCGACTTGATAGTCCTGATAACAGGGTTTAGGAACTCTGGTTCACCAACTGGAAATTCAAAATCTAATTGTCTATTACTATCTTGCATGCTTGAATAAACTAAACAAAAAAGAAATCCGTATATACATATATTTTATCAACATGCTGGAAAACATGACATTTTTTATTTTTACGCGCAAAGGTAACGATTTCAAAAAATATGAATGCAACTACATAATGAAACATGTACCTGGTTTGACTACTTATCATTATTGGTTATCGATGTGTTCGGTAAATTGCCCTCTTTCTCGGATTTCTCTCCAAATTCTATCATCTTACTATTAGTTAATATGGGATGATCAATTTCATAATTTAAAAGCTGACACAAAAATATTCTTAACATAACTCTCGATTCTCAGCCTATATTATATCTTAAGCTCCAATACCATGAATTTCTGTCATTATCTGGAAGGGGATGATGACGGAAATATCTTCAAAGGTCAGATTGTTCCTCAGGGTATTTCTGTCGCAATATCCTTCTAGATCATGACATAAATTAATACATGGAACACAAAGAAGTTAAAGTGCTTGATCCGTGTCCTATCTTCTATCACTTTCAAGACAGTCTAAGGTTGCATCTCAGACCAACAAGGTCATACTGTGACTACTAACTAGCAAATTGAGCTCGTTGGAACAATTTCAAGCTCTTTATTCTATATATAACATACTGGCAGGAATGGGAAAGAAATCTGATCATATGTATATGATACATTAGGCAATTTTTAGGCTTTATCACAAGTATAATGAGAAATTCCATATGTGAATTTGTTGAAGTTTTACTTTGAATATGTTTCTACCTTGTGTTACGGTAAAATTCAAAGGTGGTAGTAAGGATTTCATTAACTTTGCACAAGCCTTTGTAGCAACGGCATCTTCTCCTCCAAGGCTTGTCTGATCTCTTATTTTTCTATAAACTTTTTTATGATAGAACCAACAAGTCATATTGTATATTCAATTCGTGAGTTTATCATGTCCCCACTAATGATTGTAACTTCACCTTGCACCACTTGACTTGAGTTTCACAGCTACTCTAACTCAGTATATATATATATTTTTTCTGAGCAGAAACAAATAGCGATGGATTCTCTATCAGCACTGAAGGATAAGGTATTCTTTTCTTTTATGACAGGATGAAGAAGTTTTATCAAATTCGAAAAAGAGTGGGAAAACGGAACGGGTAATTTCAAAATACTTTGCTGACAATGTTATAAAAAAGACTCGAAGTATATTTACTAGGAAAATAGAAATCATAATGAGCTTTCTTGAATGTTTGAATCAATAGCAGCAAGATAAAAGAAAGGTAAAAGCATGTGATATCAACCTAATTCACTTTCTGCACTTTTTTGCCGCTATTATATATTGATTTATTGATACGTGGCAAAATACTCTATGACATTATAGCATGATGGTAGTGACTGTTAATAATAGATGGGTTCTGTGCTTTAAACAGGAGAGAAGTTTGATTCTAGAGAATGAGCTGCTTCGGAGGGAGGTACTGATATATAAGAAATTCATCATATGACATTCATGTAGCCAAACAAACATCAATCTAAGAAAAAATTTACTTGTTACTCACAGATTTTAGCATCCGAGAATAATGGTGGCAACTCCAGCAGGATAGCTGTAGAATTTCTTTAACAAGTGAATAGGTACATGGCTAACTCGTGCGCTGGTATCTGCTCTTAATCTTTCCGCTGGCTTCCCAAATCTTAATCTTTTAACAGTTTTAACATTATGGTTGCGTGCCTGCGCACTACCTTCGCAGTGACGGCCATTTATTCTCTTGAACTACTATTGTGATTAGAAATTCTCTTCTTTGCCAAAGTTGCCAAAACAAGAGTTTTGGTTTGATGTAGAAAAGATTTCTAATGAATAATATGTTTGATGATCTGAAAGAATAGAAGCTCATCGACCTGTTTCTGCTTTCACTTTGGATTCGGATTCTTTCACGAAGAGTAAAGCTGCTCTCTTTAAGAACAATACTTCCTCGTCTTTGAGAGCTCTACAGGATTAAAACTTCAAATTCTGCTCCTGCTGCTCCCTGAATTTTATCTTAAAAGAGCAAAAAAAACCTTAGTATTGCTTAAGCATTTTACAAGGAGGCAGCAGATGCAAACTCTGTCAATCTGATCGTCACATTCGCAGCCAACAAAATGGGCTGCAGTGAGTGACCATAAGTAAACAGAGTTTGGGCATTTTAGAGTTTGCATAGTCCTATTTATAGAATGATGGCTTGCTTCATTGCAGGGAATGCTAGTAGGTTGACAGGGCAGACGACCGCCTAATGCTTCTGTGGGCCAATGGCTAAGGCACACGCAGATTAGAGTCCTCAATAGCTTTGCTCAAAAGTAGGTATTCAATTATAAAAGTGTGTACTTGTTACTAGATCACCCGTTAGATTAATTGATTATTTCGAGATATGGACTCACGCCATCATACTTAGCACATGAAATAGTAGTGTGTGTGTGTGTATTATTTTTTGTAGCTGGCGTTAATTACTTATATTAGCGGAATATTAGGATTTTCTAGAAATAGACGCTTTACACATTTCTTTTCCATATAAGTTGTAGGAAAAAATTGTTTCTTAGTCGTCATCGTTCCTTTAGAGCTAGCTTGTCTCTTCCCTTTCTTACAGCTTGCATGATGTTTTATGATTTTTCCAATTTTATAATCTTTTTTTATAGGTGGAGGTCTGAAGAGATGGTATGCAAATAGAATATAAAAAGAGCCTAAATCAGTCAAAATTACCCAAAAAGAATCACATTGGTGGGTGAAATTATTAAACTAATTTTTAGTTCTAGAGACGAAGATAAGGAAGCACTCAACGCACTTTTCTTATTCTGCTCTTACTTATTAAATAACATGACTGTTTAATTACCTATTTTCACTCCTTTTATATTAAAACATTCGTAATGGTAAGCTTTTTTCTGGAACCTGGAGCCGTATCGACCCATATATCTACTTTTTCCAGCCTTGGCGTAGGCGCCGCCTTAATAGTTATTTGGCAGTATGGCATCATCTTTCTTTTGCTTCTCCATGAAGCATTCTCATTTGGGCAATTGAATATTGCCTCGCAAGGGATATTTGCTCAATTTCGTTTTAGTAATTTATACTTAAAATAAAAATAAAAGAATAGAGTATATACATAGTATGTATTTGATCATTTTACTATAACGTAGATTTAGATCGCATGCAAAGGGAAAAAGGATTCTCTCCTTGGCAAGGTCTTGGTTTTTAATACTTTCAATTATTGATGATTTATAATTGTTTGTTCTCTCTCTCTCTCTCTCTCTCTCTCTCTCTCTCTCTCTCTCTCTCACTCACACACACATTAACTTTCCTTGATAAATTATTTTTTTTCTCATGTTTAATCACTCTTGATCACTTCTCATAGCCATATTTTCATTGTTTATTTTCCATTTTTAAAAATTTCAACCTCATATTAGCATGAATAACAATCTAGATCCTTATAATACAAACTAAATTTAAACATATTATAATACTCTTCAATATCTCTTTTGTTATGCTCATCTTGACAGTAGATGCAACAGTATAAACGTGTATTTAGTCGAGAAAAAGTGTACGAGGTATTAAAAAGATTGAGTGATTTGATGAAAGAATTTTATATGAATTGGAGAAAAAAGTGACGTAACGAGGATGTAAAATCAAGATTTTACAAAGAAGAGGCCACTTGACACAGAAAGATGTCATTGATCAGGCTCCATGGCAGCTGTAGTTGCTATTAAGTATCCTCATACTCCAAAGAGGGGCCAGGGCGGGCCCTCGTTCTCTTTGTAAAATGAAAATGAAGGACCATCGTTAGTTCTTTAAAATTTAGGTTGTTAGATTTTCTATATTTTGATATTGGTTTGGTTATGGTCAGTAGTTTAAGAATTTCTTATTAAAAAAATTAATACTTTGATATTTATTTTAATTTTTACCCAAGTTTTAAGTATATTTATTTAGTATTTCAAATAAAAAAGCAATAAATGATTTAGTTTATTTAAATATTGGAGAGTGTAAGACCAAATTCGTTTACTGTAGCAATTAATTTATGAATATCATTATGTCCTATTAACTATGTAAAAATAAATAAAGAATAATGATACATTTATGTTATTCGTTTAACATATCATTGATTCATTTGTATAAATAATTTAAAATAACTAGCAAAATGAATGATACATGTAAGATTAGTATTAGAAATTAAACGATAATCTAGAAAAGAAAATACTAACGTGAGATATTATCTTTGTGAATATTTTGTAAATATATTTTAAGCTATTACATTTCAAGATGAGCTATATCATTGATATCCTTTGCTAACTTAGCTTATTTATTTCATATATTAGTTTTGCTATTTATGTAATTATTCTTACTATACAATGAGATAAAATTAGTTTTTGTATAAATCCAAAACTATGACCAAATTCAATGACAAGGAAAATCATTCTACAAAAGTCTTTTTAGTATCAGAATATCTTAAGAGCACGAGATTTAATACCAACCGACGAACAATTTTTTCAATCGTTCTCCAGTGACTGAAATCTTCGTTCTTCAAACATGAAAAGTAACTATTGACATCTCGTCATGGGTGATGACAAGATCACCAAACCCCTCAACTTTACATCCCCCTATTATCTTCATCCCTCCAACGAACTACAAATCACAATCTGTCCTATTGTGTTACGTGGTGCGAACTACAATGAATGAGTTCGTTCGATGTGCAATAATTTGTAAGCAAAGAACAAGTTAGGCGTCCTTGATGGAACCGTAACCAAGCCGAAGGAAAGAACTCCAAAAGTGTCTTTATGGGTGATAGTTAATTCCACACTCATGAGATGGATTCATAATACTCTTGATTTGGTCCTACGCTCATATGTCCCCCAACCCGACAATGTGAGAGACATATGGGACGATATTCGACAATGTTTCTCGATAGGAAACTACCTGAGAATCCATGATTAAAGAAATTTTTGGGTGCTTGCAAGCAGCGCAGCAACTCGGTGGTGAATTACTACAATGAATTGCGAAAGATGTGGGATGAACTCGCACGATATTCTAATATTCCGATGTGTACTTGTGTCGCTGCTACTGCAAATGCCCAATAGAAGGAGAATGAAAAAGTATACGATTTTCTTGTTAGTTTGGATTCCACTCTTTATGGCACTGTTGTTTCACATATCTTGATGACGGACCTTTTGCCGAGCTTAAACATGGTCTTTGCTAAACTCGTGATTGAAGATTGTCACCAAACTGTTGCTCGAGATCGTGAAACCAATTCTAATGTTGATTTCGAGGATGCACGGGGCTGCTAGAGGGCAGAATGAACAGCTTCAAACCAATGACGTCTGCTTTCATTGCATCAAACCATGACATGAACAAGAAAATTGTTTTTAACAGATTGAGTTTCCATATTGGTGGTATTCTGATAACCGCACCAATGGAGGGCAAGGTAGAGGCGGAGGTAAGTCTGGATGAGGGGGAGAAAAGACCGCAGGTAAAGGCGGTCGCAAGTAGGTAGCACATGTCGTAACCACCTCGAAGCTTGTTGCTTCGGCATCCGTACAGGAGTTCGATCGTCGTGGCATTTTTGGTCTCTCAAATGATCAGTGGGCTATGCTTGTGAACATGCTCAACTCTTCAAAAGGGCAATCTTCTTCAACTGAAAAGTTGAGTGGTAAGTTTGACTCTTTCGCTCAATGGATCATCGATACCGGATGCTCAAATCACATGATGGGTAATGCTAGATTATTTAGCCAATTCTTTGATGTTTCTTCTACTTCTGTTGGGCTGCCTAATGAAAAGAAAAACAATCGCCACTAAGGAAGGCATGATAACTTTGAGCAAAAATATGGTACTCAATAATGTCTTATATGTTCCCGATCTTACTAGTAATTTGCTGTCAGTGTCTCACTTGCTTGCCAATTTATCTTATTCTGTTAGTTTCTCTGATAAACTTTGCATCATACAAGACCGTGCTTTGAAGACTATGATTGAAGAGAGTGAACAATGTGGCGGGGTTTATTGGTTTCGGCCTTTGAGACAACTTCAAGATTATCAAATAATTATGAGAGATAATCATAGGCAAAGTTTCTTTTATTTTATGACTCCCTCATATCTAACTTCAAATAATTTTTGCATATTTAAATCACAATTATATAAGCCAAAGTCAAATCCAGATAATTAAGTACAAACATAGAATAAAATCATTAAGTAAAATACAACTAAATGACAAACACCAAATAAAAGACAAACATAAATTAAAATTAGAAAACAAAACTTTTCAATACAAACATAAAGTAAAGTACATAAACTAAACTACGGTGGGACGTCATCGGCATCGTCATGCTTCATCCAATCCATGAGAGTTTGTCTCAGTTCTCGTTGGGACTCAAGTAGTTTTCTCTGGGTGACGGTTAGCTCCTCGACTCTGCCTACGAGGAACTCTATCATCTGCTCTATCCTGTGTCACCTACTATTTGCCTGGGGGACAATAGCGGAGCAGGGCATCCTCTATATAAACGTTTGTAGAGGTGGACGCCACCTGATCTCTATGTGTCTGCTCTTCCTTGAACACTCAAGTCCCGTCGACTTCAACTAGGTCCATCTGAATCAAATGAAGTCTATCAAATACATCGACAGGTCATTGTGCTCTTAGATGCTCTTTAGTCGGTAGCTGAATCCGAGTTTGCTCGACGATCTTTTATATCAACGTGTCGTACGCAGATTCTTGTTACATGTCTAACTCATGCATGTGACCTATAATCACAAAGCCATGGTCGAACATCCTTCCACTGTATAGTTTCTCCATCACATAAAGATCCATGCAGCTCACGAGATTTCTATATCCGTCTTAAGGTGGAATAGTGTGAGTTATCAAATTGTGAATAACCCGAGCTCTGACGTTCAAATCCTTGGATTTTGGCTTCACAGACCCATCGATGTTGGAATTACGATGAATTTCCCTAAGGAACTCTAATCCATCGGCCGATATGAAAAATTCGCAATCTCGGGAAGCATGGTAGTATCTCTCCACCTCTGGCCCATCTCCAGTAAACCCGAGCACTTCATTAACTGTTTGTGGTGGTATGACAATCTCCGTACTAAGAATGTACTTCTTCACCCATCCTGTCTTCTCGATAGAGGTCAAGTTCACATAAAACAAGCGAACAATACGGTCGCTGCTATCGCCCCTCAAGCCGCACACTCTGTGTAGTCGATTCTGTCGAACATCTCTTTGATCTTCAATGACTCCCAACCTTTGAAGTTGATAGTCTTAGAATGAATAATCGAACGGTTTGATATATCTCGCTCGAACTGCTTTTTACACGTTTGGTTTCTAAATTCCATAGGCATATGCCCAGTTGGTGGTCATTTCTCTTGCGCCAGAGCACCTTGTGCCGATGGTGCCTAGTCTGTCGAACCCCTTGAGATGGTCCACTTTGTGACAGACCTTCTTATAACGGGGCATCCTTTCATTTAATCACCAATTTGGGAGCCATTTCATGAAAATTTTAGAGATTTAGGTTGAAATGAGGATTTTAGGATTTAGACAATTAAGGATTAGACTTGTGTGATTTTTTGGATGATTTTTGAAGAAAACAATTAAGATTGGAGAAATCAACATAGAAATAGTCAGATTTTGAATTGAAAATGCAGGGGGTCGAGAGAAAAGTGAGATTTTTGACAACGAAAGATGAGAATGAGGGGTCAGATCTTTATATAGAGTCAGGAATCATCCCCCCACCCCAAATCTAGGGTGGTGATTCCCCGTTCTAAAATCACGTGCTCAATATGTCCAGTGTCATGTAAGCATTAGTGAGGTCGGACGGCCGACCGAAGATTTTGACATAAATTGAGAACATAGGGTGATCGACATCCTGTTAGGATTTAATTTGTTACGTTTTGCATAGTTTAAAATTTTAGTTTAAGGGTTATTTCAAATTAAATTCATGCTTTATAGTTTAAATTGATTGTAACCTTAATTTTTCTTACTCTTGATCACTTTCTCATGGCCTTGTTTTCATTGTTTATTTTCCATTTTTAAAAATTTCAACTTCATATTAGCATGAATAACAATCTAGATCTTTATAATACAAACTAAATTTTAAACATATTATAATACTCTTCAATATCTCTTATGTTATGCTCATCTCGACAGTAGATGCAACAGTATAAACATGTATTTAGTCGGGAAAATGTATACGAGGTGTTGACAGGAAAAAATATTGAGTGATTTGATGAAAGAATTTTGTATGGATGGAAGAAAAAAGTGATGTAACGAGGATGTAAAGTCAAGATTTTGCACCAGAGAAAGATATCATTGATCAGGCTCCAGGGCAGCTGCAATTGATATTAAGTTTCCGCCTACTGAGTAGAGAGAGAGAGAGAGAGAGAGAGAGAGAGAGAGTCTTGGTTTACAATCACATGTAAGCAATGCTACAGATTTTAGGGCATTGAGAAACTGGGTCAATCCGTGGGTTTCAAATCTAATCTAATCTTGACTTCCTTCTTAAATAAAAATGCAGACGCCATCCAACTATTCTTATTTCGCAGTTGTTCCATAAAATACACTCATTTCAGCTTCACTATATTTTCCAGGGATTATTGCATTAGGAACAAGCCAATTCCACTTTTTAAGACAATAATTTACATTTAATGGTGTTGGAAAATAGAGATAATAGCATAAGTATGAAAAATCTTTACTCATTGACCAAACTGGATGGGACTTCTTTTGTTAGACCACATCTAGTTAAACGAACCAAACTATTTTCAAGCCGAGTCAAGGTCGCGCTAACAAACCGAATCACTGAGGTTTGGTAGGTTCATGAAATTGACTAGATTCATTACGGTGACAAATTGAGCCGGATTGCTCAATTTTTAAGTTGCTCTTATTGTATCTATTTGCGCAACCAACCAACTAATTTCACATTTTACACTACAAAAACACTTTTATATATAACTGCTTGATTTTTTTTCAGGCTACATTATTAGGAAGTTACTAAGATATACTTTTGAAGACTATAAAACATATTTTTAAAATTATGAAGTTTAAGTATATTTATTTACTATTTTAAATAAAAAGACAATAAATAATTTAGTTATAATGTTTAAATATTGGAGAATGTAAGACCAAATTCATTTACCATAACAATTAATTTATGAATATCATTATGTCCTATTAACTATGTAAAAATAAATAAAAAATAAATAAAAAGTAAATAAAAAGTAACGTCACATTTACATTGATAAAACAAAATTTTAATAAAATTTTTAACGTAGATCTAACTAAATAAAATTTTTAATTAGTATAAATATACACGTACTTATTTATTAGTACAAACAACCACGTTTATTAATAATTAATTGCATATAAAATTCATTAATGTTAAAGTTTTTTTAATTTAAATTCTAAACTATAATTTTTTTTTTAATTTTCAAAATTTAACCTCAAAGTTTTGAAAATAGGCAAACTAAATCTCGCCGAATGACCAGTCCAACGTTCGGTCACTGTTTACGTCCAGTCCAATTTTTTATTTTTTTTTAAATATTATAACAATTTAATTTTATAAAAATAATAAACGATATTAAATTTACTTGAAAATTTTATCACATGTTCGTCGTACCATGGCAAGATAATCTATAAATTTTCAAGTAAATCTAATATCGTTTAGTATTTTTATAAAATTAATTTATTATAATATATAATGTACGTCTATTTTATGATTTAATTCACTAAAATGTTAATAAATAATACAAATGTTAGAAAATGACAAAAATTTATAGATTATCTTTCCATGGTGTGGTGAACATGAGGTAAAATTTTAAATAAATCTAATATCATTTGATATTTTTATAAAATTAATTTGTTTTATTGTGTAATATACGTCTATTTTATGATTTAATTAACTAAAATTGTAATAACTCGTAAAAGTGTTAGAAAATAACGAAAATTATAAATTATCTTCTTATGGTGTGATGAACATGTGATAAAATTTTCAACTAAATATATTATCATTTATTTAATTTATTATAATGTCTAATGTACGTCTTTTTTATGATTTAATTCATTAAAATAGTAATAAATCATATAAATATTAAAAAATGACTAAAATTTATAAATTATCTTCACATCACATGTTGTGGCGAACATGTGGTAAAAGTTTCAAGTAAATCAAATATCGTTTAGTATTTTTATAAAATTAAATTGTTATAATGTTTAAAATAAAAATAAAAAATTAGATTGGAGGACCAATCTAATAGACCGGCCGGTCGGACCATAGGTGAACAGTGACCGGATGTGGACTGCTGTCTTTATTTTTTAAACTTTTAAGTTTAAACCTATAAATAATAAATTTTGAAGATTTAAAAAAAAAACCATAATTTAATATTTAAATTTAAAAAAAACCCTTAATTTTAAATAAAGCTCCCTATTTTCAGCTGTCTGTCAAGCGAAGCAGAAAGGAAGTTCCAGGAAAAAAAATCATAGCGAATAACCGTACAGCAACACGTTTCGATTTTTGATTGGCTTTTGATAGTCTTTACTGGCAGCAGAACGATCCGACGCGATCTGCAGCATATCTGGAAAGGCGGCTTCATGTATTATCTTAAAATCAATTGCCTTCTCTCTTTCGGAAAGAAAACGAACTAGGGTTGAGTACGTTCGGTTTCCGAATGGGAAAGAAGAAGCTGGAGATCAAGCGAATCGAGAACAAGAGCAGTCGCCAGGTGACCTTCTCCAAGCGGCGCAATGGTCTGATCAAGAAGGCTCGCGATATTGCCGTTCTCTGCGAGGCTGAGGTCGCCCTCATCATCTTTTCTGCTCGGGGAAGACGCTACGAGTTCTGTAGCAGTACTAGGTAATTTCCGCCTTCCCTTTCTTTCCTCCGAAATCAATCTTTTACTTTCAGGACGATAATAACAGCTGTGTTTAAGCGAGCATTCGCTTCTTCTTCTCTGTGCTTTGGGCTGATTTTTTTTTTTTTTCGTTCTTTTTGTGGTGGGTGGTAACTACGCTCGTAATTTTCTGCTCGGATAGTTTTCGTTCTATATCGACTTCTTATTCGTTATTCTTTAACGCTTATTTTTATATTTGTCTACTGCGCATGCTATTTCAAGTCTAGAAACTGATATTCCAATGGAAAACTAGCTCAGGAATCGCATATAATATATCTTTTAGTTGAACTATTTACATTACGTATCATTCTGGAGTTGTTTAATTTCAAAATATTACTGTTGACTTTTCGACGTTAGAGGCCTTCATTTCCTACATTGAATTTGATGTCTTTCACTGTCACCTATTTGCATATTTTATTGATCATAATAAATTTCTCGTGGCTTTTACATTTCTTTCGTTCTTTTTCTTATGAGATGCATGCTTTTTTTAACTTTCCGAAATTTTTTACCAAGTAAATGCATCAATTGTTGAGTATTTATAGTCGGAGGTGGATTCTCCCAGAACTGTATTTCTTTCTTCTTCTTTTTTTCAGCCGGAAAATTAGCTTTGAACCTCAGGAGAGTAATAGGGAATGATACTTAGCTTGGTCGATTTTGAAGAGTTGAGGCTTTTTGTGGGTAGAACTTCTTGTTTAAGATTATAGAGAAACATCTAACCTTATTATTTGACCCTCTTGATAATCAGAATTCCCGGTAAGGAGATTTTGATGTTGTGCAAATAAAATAAATCGAGAAGTTATGGAGCACTTTGCTTTTTGTATAAAATTTATGCATTGCTATTAGAGATTCGGACGGTTATACTCACTTTTTTTATGCATTTGGAGGAATTACTAAAGAGGACTTGGGATTAATGAACAAGTGTTTCTGACGTTGACAGCAAACTAAATAGATTTTGGCTACTATATTATGCTTATCCTTTGTTGGTAGGTAAAACAACTGATTTTTGTGAATAATTTGTTTTTTATTCATTTTCCAAAGATCTTTTGTTTAACATTTTTCTTTAAAGAAGCACATGTAAAACGCACATAGTGATGTAACAAACCCAATTGGATTAAGTCACAACTGTTGTACATAGTAAAAAAATAGGATCATCAACCTGAGCTTGTGACTGGATTCGCATGTAGGTTTAGGATGACGAGGTTTGTCGATATAATAGAATCATTGACTCCACTTGGTTAGTGTCGAAGGTAAGAGATAAGACCCTTTTTCTTCCTTAATAAGGAGTTTCTTAGTAATGAAACAAATTAATAGTGGGTTACCATGATTATAGTCCAGTAGAATAGTCTTAACGCAAATTCTTGGTTGATGTAATTAACATCACCTGTTAAAAATAGTATTTTCTCAACTCTTAAAAAGATCTCTCTACAAGTCATAAGTTGATTTCACTAAAGTGAAAATGAAATATATCTTTATAACCTTCATATCTCCTTCCATTTAATATCCACAAAATTAAATTTAATCACGTCTCATGGCTTCCGTGTGTTGTACATGTGTCCAAGATCGATCTAGGATTATCATAACAGATCAAGATATCCTAGTCCATATCGAATTACGAAGAGAATTTTCCATATTTCCACCGTCCTTTTGTTCCCTAATTTTCACGTGACAAGACCTTTTTCTTTTTTTATTTAAGGCTACGGTCAACTATATTAAATAAAATAATGAAATTCTCATCCCTGTTCATTTCAACAGTTGGTCCCATGTTTTTGTTTTCATTTTTATTGTGATGAATTATGTATTGTATTTAGAAAAGCATAGTAATTACATAACAAGCATTCTTTTTTAATATAAAAGAAGGAAAAACTTCTAGACTAAAAGTTAGTCTCAGAAAAGAATAACAAATTCTAACAACTATATTACATGCTAAATACACTAACATCCCCACTCAATCTAGGCCGAAGGATGTAGAGATTGTCTCGAAGTTGAAAATTCAATATGGATAATGGTTTGGTTAAACCATAAGCAAATTTAGCCTAAGGAGTGAAAATAACACAAAGTTCTCAACGAGCAACTTTATCTCGAACGAAATGAAAATCAATTTCAACATGTTTCGTGTTCGAATGCAGAACTGGCTTAAAAGCTATGTATGTAGCACGGGTAGTTGGAGTAGTGGATCAAGGAATACCAAGTTCAGTAAGAAAGGAGCGAAATCATACCACTTCATAGGCCCCATTAGCCATGTTGCGATACTTAGCCTCTGTGCTTGATCGTGAAAAGACCTCCTTCTGTGTTGGTCTGAATCTCGTCTCATGGTCCTCGGCTAAGAGATTTAGACCAACAAATAAACAATACAAACTCGTGATGCATCTAATCATTTAAGCAAGTACCCTAGTCTGCATTTGTGAAGCACTTGATATTGTGACTAGGAGACTGCTTGAAAGATAAGGAAAAGGAGGCTGCTCCTTAAGATAATGCAAAACTCACTTCAACACTTGCCAATTGACATTGGTTGGAGAATGCATGTACTAACAGAGTTTGTTGACGGTGAAGGAAATATTTGGCCAAGTGAGGAGACAATACCACCGAGCTCTGACCAAACTACGAAACACTGACAAGGTTTGCACTCTGACAAGTGAGCTTGTAGGAGGATGTCAAGTATATATTGGGATTGATTCATAAGCATGCCTAGGGAGGAACGAGAAATATTGACATCTAGAAAATAGTTCAGTAGACCTAAGTCCTTGATTGCAAACTGTGAATGGAAAAACTAAATGAGATTAGTTAACACAGATGGAGAATTGTTGGTGACAAGGACACATGGACCAACATCAATAAGAAAATCGACAGCTTGTTATAGAGGAACATATAATTGTCACGTTTAGAGACATAGAAGCCTCAAGACAAGTGAGTAGACTGTAATTTCTGTTACCAAACATGAGGTGTTTATTTAAGACCATATAACGACTAATGAAGCTGACATACAAAATCCAGTCGTTTGAAGTTAATAAAGTCTAGAGGTTGAGCCATATACACTTTCTTTCAAATCTTTATGAAGAAAGGCATTGGAAACATTTAATTGCTTAATGTCCTAGTCGAAAGATAATGCAAGAGAGTGTTTAGAGTCTCATCTACATTAGATTTCCACAAGACTGAACATCTCATCATAGTCTACACCCTCTATTTGGATATAGTCCTTCATCACTAGATGAGCCTTGTAGCGATTTAGAGTCCCATTGACATTGGATTTCCTTTTGAAATCCACTTGCAACTAATGGTTTTATGACTCAACGGAGGTGGATCCAAGGACTGACTTTTGTTAGCATGTAAGGCTTTGATTTGAGATAGCATGGCCTCCATCCAATGTTGATGTTTAGATGCCTGAAGAAAAGTTTGTGGTTCAAACAAAACATCTACTGTAGGGGTAGAGAAGACCTTAGGTCTGAAAATACCAGACTTGGCCGTGTCTGCATTGGATGCAAATTTGGTATCTTCTCTACTAGATCAACTGCTAGACAATCTGTAATTATAGAGGAGTGAGAAGAAGGGAAGAGGGTGCAAAGGAAGAAGCTATAGGCAGAAAAGGCAAGATAAGAGAAGAAAGAGGTGGACAACACGAAATCAGAAGGAGAAATGAGGACGAAAGAGGAGTAGAAACAGTCATAGTGGAGAAAGGAAATAGATCTTCATAGAAAACGACATGAAGACTTATATAAAGCCGAGAATTAGAATGGCTATAACATAGAAAGCCCTTGTGACTGGGACTAAAACCATGGAATGCACATTGAGAAGAGTGAGATTGAAGCTTGTGAGCAGTGTAAGTATGAAGACATGGGTAATATAGACGGCTAAATATGCAAAGATCTGAATAAGAGAGGTTTGTTACATAGACACTGGAACATAGACATGCTTTGTGAGACAGGAGTTAGGAGAAGATTGATAAGAATAATCGAGGTAAAGGCTTAAGGCCAGAAACACAGAGTGTAGGAGTGGAAGAGAAGAGACTGTCCCATCTCGACTAGTTTTGACGTTTAACTCGCCAATTCTAAGCTAACATGTAAGGAAATGAATGACTGTGATGAATACCCTTAGAAAGGAGGAAAGAGGTGAGGGAGCAAAAATTAACAAAGTGAGAAAGTATTTCATCTTTAGATTTTAAAAAATAAATTCATGTGAACCAATTGAAGTCAATAAATAAGAGAAATAATAAATGCCAATCACTATAATCTCCAGAGAATGACTCAAAGATCATTGTGAATTAGCTGAAAGGGAGCAGCGGCACGGGACGAAGAAAGCAAAAAAGAAAGAGCCTCAAAATTACTCTAATTGCAAGAAGTACAATGAAAACCAAGACTCCGCGAAACTGACAAATTACATGTATTTAAAACTCAACGAATAACTAAGGAAGAGAGATGATCAAGTCTTGAGTGCCCGTGGTGGAATGAGGAAGGCACTAAAGAACATAGAAGAACACGAGGAAAGCCAAGCAACAACGATGGGAGAGAGTAGAGACCATTGTTAGAATAGCCCCGAAGAAGTGTCATTTGTGAGAAACATACATGTATCACTAATTGTTGGATTCTGCAAGTGTTTTTCCTCGTTGTTTTGTCTGTTTTGACCTTAACTTCATACACTTGAGCTGTATCACCTATTTTTAAGTAGGTCGGACAAATTTAGTCACAAATTTTATTTTCATATGCGAGAAACATACATCTATCACTAATTGTTGGATTCATTCGAATCCCACAACTAAAATATGCTCATTGAATCAGATTCATTCCATGTTTCAAATATAGGATCACCTTTTATAGAACTTGTTTTAAGTGTATGACTAATGTTTCAAATGTAGGATCACCTTTTATAGAACCTGTTCAGAGTATATGACTAAGTTTTCCCTTACCCTTTATGTTCATTCTAACAAAATTAGACTATTTTAGATAATTTTTTTCATTATGTTGATAGGAAGTTCGTTTGTTTTCTAATCCACCTATCAATTGATTTGAATTGACTTCTTTGATTGGTTTGAAGTGTTTGAGGTTGCGATTTCTAGACATGATGTGGGATAAATTTTAAAGGTATGTATGAAGGGAATAAATGCAATAATGAAGAATTCAATTAATTGTAACAATAAAGAATGCATTTAGATATGAACTTAAAAAAGAAAGCCTAATGCTATGATACCATGAAAAACATTAATCTACATGGATTTAATTTGCAAATTAGAACATAATACATACACTAGTCTAGAGGTAAAATTTGTAAACTTTCAAAAGCAAATAAAATATAACCTGCCTAGCCAGATAATAAATTGATAGACCTCCGGTGATGTTTCGTTATTCTAAGAAGAAAAACAAGTGAAAAATATTTATAGTGGAATAAAATAATGGGGAAGATGAATATTCTGATAATAATTATAGCAAATTGCAGTGTAATAGAGAATAATTACAATGATTATAGGAGTGTAACGGAGAAAATGAATAATGTAAAGTTGTTAGTAATATATTCAGAAGAAATTTGGGTATTATAATTAGTTTAGTTTATTATAAATAGAGGGTAATTGAAAAAAGTTGGGGCAATGAATATTGTTTTGAAGAAAATGATCTGTAGTAGTCTTGGAGTAATGAATATTGTTTTGAAGAAAATACTCTCTGTAGTAGTCTTGGGTTTTCCGAGCTGAGACGCTCGTGATATTTTCTGGGCATTTTCTGCTATTGTTTTTCAAGTCGATGTTTTGTGAGACATGTGGTTTTTAATTTTATTTTATATTTTATGATAATGAGTCTGTTTACTTCTCATCAATGGTATCAAAGCTATTCCAATATCAGACCAAAAAGGATGGAGTTGGTATTACCAATTTGCGCCGAGACATTCAAGCTTGTGATAGATTTCTTGGAGGACTTGAGAAGCTGAGAATGGAAGGAGAGTTGAACAAAATCAAGCAAACTCCAGAGGAGTATTAAACGCCAAGTACGAAAATTCTCTTATGGAGTTCAGCTAACTTGACATCAATATCAGACTCCACCGGGGACGACACTCAGAAGATGCTCGTACAAACTCTGAATCTCTGAATCTGTCCCTTGCTTGAAGTCTTCAAAAGTGTGATACTCCACGGTCGAAAGAGGATGATCAACATAAAATTGAGGAAAGGTCGGAAGCCAGACTAGGAAAGGGTGACCCAGGGAGTGAAGAAAGTCTTCAAGGATAGCGATTGCGTGGGTGATGATTATCTTCGATGGAGTAAAGACTTTTGGAATAGGGTTCATGAGAAAAAATTTCGCCCGGCTTGAGGAGATGCATTTTTTTGGTTTTCCGAGATAGAATTATCGCCGGTAGTGGAGAAAATTTCCTCGAGTGAATTATGGTTGCTCTAAGGTATTTTCAGCAGCAGCATAATGTTGACAGCGCACCAAAACTCTTTCAATTGTGACAATGAGAGTGGCAAGTACGAAGCGATAAAGATGGAGACAATATTTTTAAGTGAGACAAATTATTCTTGCCCTTTATGCCCCGGATATATTTATTGAAAAAGTGAGTTGAGCTTGGTCTTATTATTAGTGGATAAACGAGAAAGAGCCCAGAACTAGATGTAAAGATTTCAATTTGACTTTGAAGTCGGGCTATATATTGGACTGTACTGAAAAATTATGGAAGAAAAAGAGTTGGACTAAAGACCGAGTGAAGGAGGGAGATCCCTTTTGCACTGGTGTTTTCAATTAAGCCGTACTAAATCAGTGGAAGAAGAAAAAGAGTTTCAGATGGACTGCGCTGCAAATAATGTCAAAGGATGAGTTTGATCGGATTTGCAACAATCAAATTGTGCCAAATGGTTCCAAACAATACAAATTTAAAAGTCAAATAATCCAAGTAGATAACTTAGATTTAATGTTTTATTTAAATCCCTCGTACTGACATTTAAATTTCAATAGATATTCCATGTGGCTTCTTGATAAGATTCTTAATATATTTTTGAAAAAACAAATATAATTGAAATACCTAGATAATGACGAACTTTTTTAATGAGGTCTGTAGCTCTCTTATGGTGAAATTCTCAATATCTCAATGAATTTTTCATGTTAGTAATTGCCTTTAAATAATTATCATCAAGAGAATTTTAATGGACTAATTATAATGACTATAATTATTTCGAGATTATTTTTCTTCTCTATTACACTTATAGAGTTAATTTTTTCAAAACAATACTCATTCCCTCAATTCACTGCTCTCCCCCTTAATATATTACTGACATTATTAAATTACTCTCCTAAAATAATTCTAATATTACTCCTTTGAAAATAGATATTGTCCTCAAAGTCGTGAGTATGTAATATGAATTGCATGGCTTAATGGCATTTGATTTTCTTCGATCCCAAACAAAAGAGAGAAAATGACGCAAAATGAATGGCCAAATCCTTGAGTCGATCTCTTGGATTATTTTACCTTTAAATTTGTATTATTTGGAACCCTTTGGCACAATTTGATTACTGCAGACTCGTCCAAGTCCAACTCATCTTTTGACATCATTTGCGTAGCCCAGTCCATCTAAAACTCTTTTAATGGAATCCACTAATTTAGTACGGCCTAATTGAAAACACCATTGCAAAAAAGATCTCCCTCCTTCGCCCAGTCTTTAATCCAACTCTCTTTATTCCATAATTTTTCAACACAGTCCAATATATAGCCCGAGTTCAAAGTAAAATTGAAATCTCCCCATCTAGTTGTGGGTTCATTCTCTTTTATCCACTAACAATAAGACCAAACCCAACTCATTTCTTTGATAAATATATACAGGGCATTAAGGCCAGAATAATTTGGCTCACTTAAAAACATTGTCACCATCTTTATCGCACCGTACTTGCCACCCTCATTGTCACAATTGAAAGAGTTATGGTGCGCGGTCAACAATCTACTGCCACTGAAAACACCTCAGAGCTGTCATAATTCACTCGAAGAAGTTTTCTCCACTACCGGTCCCGCAAAATCAAAAAAATGCATCTGCTCAAAATTTTTTCTCATGAACCCTATTCCAAAAAGCTTTACTCCATCGAAGATAATCGTCACCCTCGCAAGATCGCTGTCCTCAAAGGTTTTCTTCACTCCCTGGCTCACCCTTCCCTAGTGTCACACCCCAAATTTGCCCCTAGAATTTTTCGTCTTCTCAGTGGGATGTGCAGTGCCAAGTTCCCGACTTGACCAGCTTTTGTCCTTGTTGGTGCTTGCGGAAGTAACTAGAAAATGAGACAATTGTTTACGGGAGCAAAACCTCTCAAGGCTCTTTCTATTCCAAACAAAAAGACTAGAAACAACTCACTCACGGTACACCACAATAGCTTAAGGAACTCCTTTTTCTGGATACTTTTAGCTTGGTGGCTCATTAGGCTTTTATACACAAAATGACCCAACCATAACTTACATTGGACATCAATGTGCAGCCCTCACTTAATGTCCTCGGATGCCGCTCTTCAATTCTGGCCGCGGTCGCACCATGAATGTCCGCCGCCTGCCTACTGCGCGCAGCATTGATGTCTGCCGCGTGCGCGCCATCAATGCATGCCTCGTGCACCAAGGCTTGGTCGCCAGTTTGCCCAACGCGCCCCGTCTGAAGATTGCATCCCGCGCCCAGCGCCAGCGCCTACCCGGCACGCCATCTCCATCCATCGTGCTTGCCGCGTCCCGCGCGCGCTCGTAACGCCCATTGCCAACGGCTAGCTGCCGAAGTGTAACGCCACACAAACGGCTAGCTGCCGAGGTGTAACGCCTCATCGGCTATTCAGACCGTGTCTGCTCCGTGTGCACCAACTGCGCGCCTTCATAACCCTAGCGCCTTGCTGGTGCGTAATGCCCCACCTGCGCGCACCGCGTGCGGCAGCCGCGTGTGCCCTGTGTGCGCACCGTGTGCGTGTAACTGCCGCCACTAAATGCTCTGCCCAACACTTAGTCATTTCACCACTTATTTGCATGGCTCCACGGATCAGCATTCTGGCCCATGTCTGCCTCATGGGTTGTGCACCTTGTGTGACTTAGTAGACCGCGCGCCCAACTGTTGCGCACCCATCATGGGCCGCGTCCCTCTTCTTCACCTCCACCTTTCACCTTCAACTCCAGAGAGTGGACAGAGAAGGAACTTTGTACGAGCATCTTCTGAGCGTCGTCACCAATGGAGTCTGATATTTGTCAAGTTGGTTGAACTCCATAAGAGAATTTTCTTATTGGCGTGTAAATACTCCTCCGGAGTTTGCTTGATTTTGTTTAACTCTCCTTCCATTCTCAGCTTCTCAAGTCTGCCAGAAAATCTGTCACAAGCTTGAGCGTCTCGTCGCAAATTGATAGGATCAATTTCATCCTTTTTGGTTTGTGATTGCCATTGATTAGAAGTAAACGAACTCATTGTCATAAAATATAAAATAAAATTAAAAACCACATGTCCCACAAACATCGACTTGAAAAACAATCGCAGAAAATACCCAGAAAATATCACGAGTGTGACTCAGCTCGGAAAACCCATGGCTACTACAGAGAGTATTTTCATCTAACAATATTCATTACCCCAAGATTACTACCGCGTATTTTCTTCAAAACAATATTCATTCCCTCAACTCCCTTCAATTACCCTCTATTTATAATAAACTAAACTAATTATAATATTAAATTTTTTCTTAATATATTACTAACAACATTACAATATTCATTTTCTCCGTTTTCAATATTATAATCATTGTAATTATTCCCAATTACACTGTAATTTGCTATAATTATTGTCAAAATATTCATTTTTCCCATTAATTTATTCTACTATTAACATTTTCATCATAGAAGGTCTGTCACTTTGTTATCTGGCTAGGCAGGTTATATTTTATCTACTTTTGAAATTTTACTCCTAGAATAGTGCGTGTTAAGTTCTAATTTGCGAATTAAATCCACGTTGATTAATGTTTTTCATGGTATCATAGCATTAGGCTTTCTTTTTGAGTTCATATCTAAATGCATTTTTTATTGTTACAATTAATGGAATTCTTCATTATTGCATTTATTCCCTTCATACCTACCTTTAAAATTCATCCCACATCATGTCTGGAAATCGCAACCTCAAATCAATCAAAGAAGTCCATTCAAATCAATTGATAGGGTGGATTAGAAAGCAAACGAACTTCCTATCAACATAATGAAAAAAATTATCTAGAATAGTCTAATTCTGTTAGAATGAACATAAAGGGTAAGGGAAAACTTAGTCATATACTCGAAATAGGTTTTATAAAAGGTGATCCTACATTTGAAACATGGAATGAACTGATTCAATGAGCATATTTTAGTTGTGGGATTCAAATGAATCCAACAATAGTGATACATGTATGTTTCTCACATATGAAAATAAAATTTGGGACTAAATTTGTCCGACCTACTTAAAAATAGATGATACAACTCAAGTGTATGAAGTTAGTCAAAACAGATGCAACAACGAGAAAAAACACTTATAGAATATGCAAATGTATTGATATCACTGTTATAGGAAATGATGAGATAGAGAAAAGTACCTTTGAAAAACTGCTTAATCAAGAAATTTGAGATGAAAGAACTTGCAAATTAAAGTACTTCCTTGGAATTGAAGTTTCATATTCAAGACAAAGATATACTAAAGGACACATACAAATTTGTGAATGTAGATCAATGATTATGCCGATTGAACCAAATCAAATATTTTGGGAGGCAAATGAGGAACCGCCTTTTAACAGGGTAATGTATCAGATGTTGGTAAGAAAACACATTGACTAGTGATAGGAAGTGACGTAAGAAAAATTATTAGAGAACAATCGTAATTAGATTATGAATCCATATAAAGCATTAGTGAAAGTATAGTTGGTTATGAGCACAAGTGTGAGTGGTGAAAGCAATGCATATCGGTGCAAGAGTCTATATAATGGGTGAGAGGTAGCGACGAGGGGATTATCAATCAATGATCTAAAGAATATTTTATCTCTACGACAATAATGATTTTTCGAGTTTAAGGGATTTTCACTGACTATGTTGTGGTTATTTTTTGTGGAAATCTTCTAGTTAGGTTCGTTCTCCCCCCACGCAACATCTAGCTAGCTCACTAAACAAATATAGTCTATTCATTAGTAAAATTAGTTATTTCATGCATGGTCCAAGAACAGTGAAGTTTTCACCAATGTTGACTATGCAAGCTCTATAATAGATAAGAGATCAACTCCACTTATTGTATGATTCTGATTGTCGTTTGATAACATGAAGTGTAAAAAATGAACATGGGGGCAAGGTGATAGCACAAAACTTGTCACTATTGTCGGAAAATCATTTTTGATGATCTAAGGATCAAGTGAAAAAGAACCTATTGCAAGGCTGACAATATTGCTCAACATGAATGAACAAACACATTAAATTGACCTACGATATATTAAAGAAAAATTAGAAAGTGGCCAAGTTTGCAATACATGCCTGCCTACAAGGAACCAATTGGCAGATGTTTTAACTAAGAAACTTAATACTACAAGCTTGAATGAAATTATTGTCAATCTGGCAATGGACT
This sequence comes from Begonia peltatifolia, assembly GCA_022433055.1. Classification (NCBI taxonomy): domain Eukaryota; kingdom Viridiplantae; phylum Streptophyta; class Magnoliopsida; order Cucurbitales; family Begoniaceae; genus Begonia; species Begonia peltatifolia. The sequence continues at coordinate 5,902,312 of CM039520.1, forward strand.
TCTATTCTCCAACACAGATTATATTTATATCAATGAAACTTTAAAGAACAACAAAAAAAATCCTTGTACTGGAAAAACGAAACGACAAAAGGGAGAAGCAAATGTATCAATATGATGGAAATCAACACAAAATAGAGAAACTCTGTGGAAATTTAATGGCAATCAAAATTAAGTAACAAATAATAAAATTATTAAGCTTCAAACTAACCAAAATGAATCTCTAATACCAAATGACACAAACGGAAAGGTTGAGGCACAGTGCGTACATCCTTGAATCGAAGAGCAGATGCCCGCATTGGGAAAGGGTCTCGGTACGAGATTCGAGACCAAAAGGCAAACTCCTTTAATTTAACTATACAAGAATAAAGGATCGAGAGTAGAAGAAAGCCTTCGGGGACAGCAATCTTGCGTGGGTGACGATTATCTTCGATGGAGTAAAGCTTTTTGAAATTGGGTTCGTGAGAAAAATTTTTGCAAGGCTTGAGGAGATGCATTTTTTTGGTTTTTCAGGACAGAATTATTGCCGATAGTGGAGAAAACTTTCTCGAGTGAATCATAATGTTGACAGTGCACCATAACTCTTTCAATTGTGACAATAAGGGTGGCAAGTATGGGGCGATAAAGATGGAGGCAATGTTTTTAAGTGAAACAAATTATTCTCGCCCTAATGTCCTGGATATATTTATTAAAAAAGTGAGTTAGGCTTGATTTTATTGTTAGTGGTTAAAAGATAAAGATCTCATAACTGGATGGGGAGATTTCAATTTGACGTTGAAGTTGGGCTATATATTGGACTAGGCTGAAAAATTAAGGAAGGAAGAAAGATGGTTGAATTAAAGACCGGGTGAAGGAGGGAGATCCCTTTGCACTGGTGTTTTCAATTGTGCCGTACTAAATCAGTGGAAGAAGAAAAAGAGTTTCAAATGGATTGAGCTACGCAAATGATGTCAAAGGATGAGTTGGACTTAGGCGGATCTGCAGCAATCAAATTATGCCAAATGGTTCCAAACAATACAAATTTAAAGGTCAGATAATTCAAGAGATCGACCCGAGGATTTGGTCGTTCATTTTGTGTCATTTTCTCTCTTTTGTTTGGGATCGAAGAAAATCAAACGGCATTAAGCCATGAAATTCATATTACATACTCACGACTTCGAGTACAATATCTATTTTCAAAGGAGTAATGCTAGAAATATTTTAGGAGTATAATTTAATAATGTCAGGAATATATTAAGGGAGAGAGAGGAGTGAGTTAAGGGAATGAATATTGTTTTGAGAAAAATACTATTTATAAGTGTAACAGAGAAGAGAAGTAATCTAGAAATAATTATAGTCATTATAATTAGTTCATTAAAATTCTTTTTATGATAATTATTTAAAGACAATTACTAACATGAAAAATTCATTGAGATATTGAGAATTTCACCGTAAGAGAGCTACAGACCTCGTTAAAAAAGTCCATCATTATCTAGGTATTTCAATTATATTTGTTTCTTCCAAAATATATTAAGAATCTTATCGAGAAGCCTTATGGAGTATCTATTGAAATTTAAATGTTAGTACGAGGGATTTAAATAAAACATTGAATCTAACTTATCTACTTGTCTATTTGTTCAAATACACTCATGATCTAACATTCGGAATTATTTTCCTAGAATTGGAACCGGTACTTGGAGGAACTGGTATCGAACCGAAACCGGATCGAATTTGCAGTCTGGTTCTGGTTCGGTACCAATTCCTCTTATATATTTTTTAAAAAAGATTCAAAAAATTGATAAATATTCGAAACGAAGAAAAATAAAGTCCATACATTTATAATAGAAATTAATTCTAATAAACACAATCCACATACATCTGATTAAAATAAAAGGTAAAAAATTAAATTCAACTTTCAAAATTAATTCATTCTAAATTCTTGAGTCAATTCCATAAGTTGATGTACCAATATCAAAATATGCATAAACTAATTGTTGGGAAATAACTATAATTAAACAAAAGTACTCCAGGATGTCTTCTAATTCTATGAACACCTAGAAAAGCTAAAAGAGTGCAAGTTTATCAATTCATAAATAAATAACAAAGAAATTATCAAATAAGAAGCAGAATAAACTTGACTTGCACTAGCCAATGAATTATCAATGTTTTGAGGAACTTTAAAAGCATTGAATATTTTAAACCAATTCTGAGAGCATGTAAGTGCTTCAATATTTTGGGAGAATAGAAAACTGCGAAAGGCATTAAGAATATGACCACCACAGCTAAAAGAAGATTTCGACACCACCGTAAAAATTGCAATGATCAATATAGTTTTCGCAATTGCACTCAAAACTCAATTTAGAGTTCATCTTCTACCAAAATAATATGTCAGAACTGTTTGAAAAATTTTCTAATTTCTCCGACAAATATTACTAACTGACATATTAGTTTTCATCATTTCTCTCAAAAGAACTTCCAGTCCCATAAAACATTGAGTACATTGTAGTTGAATGAGTTTGAATCAAAAAACTCATTGGCTTTGAATACCTTTGTCGACTAATGCTGCTAGTTGGAGTCTGATGTTTATTTGTTGTATCACTTTTATATTTGATATATAAAAAGATAAACATACTTGTAAATGTTGTTGTTATTCTTGATTCAAGTTGCAAAACAACATTTTTACGGCATTGTTTAGCTACTTTATTTGACAGTGAACGAGCTACACAATACTCAAAGCAGGTAGATGATGTAATTGAAATAACAATTTTCAAATACTCCACCTATGTACATATTCGATGTAATACGTAAAGAAGTAAAAACATCTAGCGTAATAGTATGAAAGAAAATGCATGACCAATTTTCAATTGTTGATGAACCTTCCCCTCCTATTTTATGCTAGAAAGACATATCATTCTCTGCTAATTTATCAAATGCCATTTTATACTTCTTAGTGCTTGCCAACATTAAATACGTAGAATTCCAACGAGTAGGAACGTCGAGCGACAAAGTACTTTTACATGTAAACTTAACCGCATCAACGCACGCTTTGAACTGTTGCAATCTTTCCGGAGAAGACCTTACGTACTTAATAACTTTTCATACCCTTGTTATAGTCTCAACATGTTCTTTCAAACCATAAAAAATGATTAAATTCAATACATGTACAAAACACTTCTTGTGCATATAATCGCCATGTAAAATCATCCAGTTCCAATTTTGAACTGTTTTTGTCAAATAAGAAATAACAACATCGTTGGAAAATGCATTGTCAACGATTAGTGTTGTAACTTTTTCAATCTCCCAATTAAACAGACATTTTTAAACTTGCTTACCAATAGATTCATCCTTATGGTTCGAAATCAAACAAAAATTCAATATCTTATTGTGGACATTCCACTCTTCATCAATATAATGACATGCCAGAACCATGTAATTCAAATTTTGAATAAATGCACATGTGTCAGTAGTCAAGCATATCTTTTGTGATGTTGAAAAAAAATACTCTTTCAAACTTGGTTCTTTCGCTTTGGAATATCGGGCGTCGGGCACTCAGGGTCGGCCGGTTGGGGACTCGGGGTCGAGACTCAGCAAAGGGGGACTCAGGATCGCGAAGCTAATTGCTAAAGTCTGAAGTGAACTTGAGACTTCAGTTTTAGGGCATCCGACCCATGGATCGCCGAGTCGGATAACCCATTTCCTAGGCTGACCCATGGGTGGGTATTCCCACGATCTGAGCCTGTTCCTGAAACTCGGCACCGTGCACCAGAACGCAGTTCCTGATTCTTAGAGTTTTGGAACCGGGACTTGCTTCCAGCCACGCGGAACCGGCCAAGTACCAGACCGAATCGGCGGTTCGGTTCGGTCTGCCAATTCCGCCCACCCCTAGTTTTTGGTCAGGGATATTTCAAATTCATGCTTATTATGAACTCATGTTGGACATGTCCGCAGAAGCTACGGGACAACATTTAAGGAAATAGAATGGAATTGTTTTAACCTTTGTCATTCATGTTGTAACTTCTAAATACTCTGTTTCTTATTTAGAATTCTCAATTTTGGAATTGAATATTGAAGGCGGAAGCCAATGAAGTAAATAAAAAAAGTTGCTACATCACTGCAGAAAAGCGTGTTTTTGTATGAATATTAAATTTTAACTATGTATAACATACATAACCCCTGGAATATTCCTTTTTATTTAGCATCTCTAATACTCATCATCAATCAGCTTGTCAACAGTTACAGAACGTTATTGGAATCTAGTTGAACAGGAAGCTGGAAACCTCAAATATGCTAATGCAAAGGTCAACGGTGATTTTTTTTTTGTCATATAAACTAAACCAAGGCACTTTTTTTATTTCATAGAGTTAATTCTTAGTTGTTTAATCGATATCTTCAACTGTGAACATGAGTTTTTCTTTTGTATAAGTTCATATAAGACATACTACCTACAATTAAATACATTGCTCAAGTAGTTTTTTAACAGTGTTCTATGAGATCAAGTTCTTTGCGGTTAAAGTCCTCAAAGATTTGTGTTAATCAGACAGCCAAGGATGAACCTCTATATCTATGGATACTACTTATATTATTGCTGTTTTAGTCAGGTTAAGTTTTAAAATTTTGAATTTGTTGATCTTTTCAGTCTAAAGTGCCATGAATCTCTTCCTTGTTTCTGTTATCACTTTGAATTTTTTATTTCAAGGCCGCCTACTTGAAACAGTTACATGACAGCACAAGTACTGTTCTTTCTGTCACATTGGTGTTTTCTTTATCAATGTGATTTAGTTTTATTTTCTAAAAACACAAGGTAAAACCTTCCAGTCAATTCCATTTTTAACTTGGATAAGCAGCAAAAAGTTTACAATATTTTGTAATATTTGTACATGGTACTATACATAGGTTCATAGTATGGAGCATAAATTAGGTGTCACTACTATGATTCTCCATTTTCTTTTATGAGATGTTTAGAAGATGTAGTGTATTACTTACTTAGAATACTTCCTTTCACATGCGCAGTCCAATCCAGTAAGTCCTCGGACATTTGGGCAACTGGTGCAGATAGTTCAAAGGTAGTTTCTCTAATTCTTCTGTATGAGCTTCAAATTACCTATGTTCATTCAATCTTGATCGATCGATCATTATGCCCACAGTCAACTTGAAGAATCATCTACTGACCAGCTTAGTGTTGCTGATCTTGTGCAACTAGAGACGCAATTGGATGAAGCACTTCATTGCATCAGATTGAGAAAGGTCATTTTTATCTTGGAGTAAAATACTTTTATAATTGAACTTCAACTTCAACTTCAAAAGCGAAGGCTTTAGCTTGGGAACATCATTGTATCTTAAAATTTTTTATTGAAGCTGAGATCAACATAAAATTACATCTTAAATCCACAAGGTCATTCACTGACAACTGGCAGATTGAACTTATTTTCCTTCATTAATTTGTCCCGCATTAATATTCTTGTGTTTTTGAAGATTTTTGGCGCTCTTTTACATAACATACTAACAGGAATTGGGACGATTTTCTGCACTTGTTCCTAAATTGTTTATAATGCTTCTCTAGACAATATCAGAATAGATTGCACTACTAGCATTATGGTAAAATAATTGCAGTGCGTGGTCCTCGTAGTTTTCCCTTGAAATGGTCTCTATCCAACCATGTAATTTAAGGAGAACTCTAGACTGATTTCTGACATGTCCTTATTTCTGACATGTCCTTATAAGAGGAGTTCTCTCCGACAAGGCTTATCTGAATTTTCTGATTATGCACTCTTTTCTAGGAGAATTAGCCAAAACATTCATCAATTTGTGATTTCCCCATTAATGCCTGAAATTTTGCCTTGCATTGTACTAATGCTATACCTTCGTGAGTTGCCCTGCTCTACTCAACTCCAATGCATTTATTTTCTTGAGCAGACTCAACTAATGATGGATTCCATATCGACGCTCAAGGATAAGGTATTATAATCATATAATTCTTAAGAAGATTTTTTATTCAGATGAAAATGGAAAAGATATATTCAAAATATTTTAGCGACGATGATTAAAAAAAAAATGGCTAGTTGCAATTATGAAAGGTGCGTAAAATTGGACTTGTAATGCATGTTCTTCAATTCTAAATCAACAACACTCAACCTGAACTCAGTTCCATAACTTTTTTTCTAGTGATACATGCATTTATTTATGTGCAGCAAAATATTTATGAAATTGAAGTGCGGTGTTAGTGAAATTCAGGCAGAAGAGTTTTCTAATTCTTGCTTTTTGTCAACAGGAGAAAAATCTGACTGTAGAGAAGGAGGTTTTAGAAAGGGAGGTACAGTGATTAAGAAGGGTTATAGAGTTTTTTCCATCAACTAAATCACATTCATGGAACGAAACAATCATAAATTCTTACCAAAATTTCTGCTTGTTACTTGCAGCTTATAGCATTCGGTAAAAATGGTGTCAACTCGGGCATGACGACTAAAATATTTTTCTGATCAGTAAGACATTTACTGGGTTCAACGTTTTGTGATTTCAGTTCTGAGGTGCCCCGGTGGCTCTCTCAATTCATGCTCGTATCCTGCAAAAACATAGATATGTAGTTACATATCTAAATAACTTTACCGTGCCATATTATATTTGACGCACGTATTATAACGTGTTCTTACTATGATGATAATAGTACGTTTGCTTCTTCGTTTACTCCTAGCATATTATATTATGATAGTAAGTTTACTCTGCTTTTCTGAAGAAACTAAATCAAGAGTTTTTTTTTGTATAAAATAAGAAAATCTCAGTAAAGCAATATGTAATTTAAAGCAAATAAGATTCCTATAGAGTCATGTGTTTCGTCTGAACAACTTACAAAAGATGAGAAGAGTTTAAGTGTACCCGGAATGACTTTGGCAGATTATATATCCCCATTCTTCATAAAGATTGGAGCCGGACTCTAATTTTTCAGGATTACAGAATTCAGCTGGGAATATGAAGCTTCAAGAGATTATAAGGCCCTGCAGTGGTAGCGGCCCCGGTATCGATGGTGATTGGCCTGGCGTTTGCACATAGAGCAGTGGGTTTTATCATTGCAGGGAACGCCGGTGAGTTGGCTGTGATTGTGAAGACACCGCCCATGTACCAATGAGCTTTAAGCCGCAGAATATTCCAACTTTCAAACATTAACAATGATCCAAAATAAGCCTTGCATTACAAAAGTAGATACTAATAATTGTGAAATTTATAAAACTTGATGAAAATAGTTTAAAATAAAGTTGATGGGGTTGAAATCATCAATGCTCTACGTTGAACTGCTAAAAAGTGACGCAAACGTGACTTTAGGTTTCAAATCAAAACCGTATAAGCCCAAAATTCTACTTCAAGTGCCAGCAAGCGATGTTGCTAAATGAGCGATGTTGCTAAATGGGCGATGATGATTATCCAAAACGAGATTCCATGTCATCTTGTTTTGATGTTCGCGCCTGCCTTCTACAACTGTTCCTACCCCTTGCTTCTCCTCGGAACACTGTCTTCCCACTAGATCGATCATCGACCTTGTACTTGAATATTATTTAGAACCCTTGTCAATGACGACGTCGAGTCGAATATTCTCAACAAACAAAGCAGCCTCCCTGGGTTGAACGGAGCTGTCAACAGCTTGAAACTGAACGATCTCAATGAGATTATTCAGACCGCCGGAGGGCTTTTGAAGCTCTACTTTCTTGACGGTTACACCAATTTTCTCGACTATACATGTGTAAGAGCTCGGCGTTACCGGCAGTTACACCATCGGAAACCTCGGCCAGAGCTGCCATTCCTGAAAATAACATAGAGTGTGACCGTTTCCTTGACCCATCAATTGTTCAAGCCTCTTAACTTATATGGACTTTAGTTTGCAGAACCCATCCAGAAGGACTTTAGTTTGCAGGCCCCAGTAAACTAAATTCCTCAACCCACCTAAAATATCGAGCAAGCCTAGAAGAAGATCTGGCCCTCCGCCCATCTGCACGTTTTTTAAATTTTTGTAACTACGAGATGCTACTGTATTTGCATTGACAATTGCAATTATAGTTTGTAGATCTACTTCTTCTAAAACAACCAGACCATAATTCTGATTATTCCACTTTCCTTCTGCGTTTCTTGTTTAATAGCTACCAATTAACTTTGCCGGGGTGATTGCTCTGAAGGTCAAAACCAACTTTAAATATAGAAAACTCGTACCAACTTAAAAACTAAAAAATAAATTAAAATATGTTTTTATCTGTGTAAGTTGAGTTAAAAAATTAATCAATTTGTCATTTTAAATTTGAGTTGGTCGTATGTTAATATCATTGACATTATATTTATTGAGCTAATTTAATAAGTTTATAGTAGTTTTTCTACTTTTTAATATTGGTAATATGTTGAACATAATTTTAAAATAATAATATATTACATTTATTTATTAATTATATTAAAATAATTGATAAAATGTACGACACGATGCAATATTGCAATATTAGAGGATTGAATTAATGCATTAAAAACAAATCTAGAGTAAATGCTCGTCCGGAAACTCAGAATCCGTTAATTGACGGATATTACTAACGGCGATCAAAATATTTGGCAGTTTCGAATAATATCACCCCACGTCATAGAAGCCGACGAAACGACCTATATCAATTCCCAAGTAATACTATTTTCAGTCTTAGCTCGGCCAATGGGCCAATCCCGTCTCTGAACGGCTGCCTCCGATTGTGCGTCTTGCCGGTGGAGTTGGGTTTTTCCAAGTAACCTTTGATCAGGTACGGATTGGACTATCTTCCTGATGTCTTCCTGTTTTCGAATGTTCCTTTCTTAGTTCTCGCACTGTTATCAGCTTGGCGCGCGACTGAAACGTTTTTTTCGCAATCCGCATGAAGTCTGAATTTTCAGAGCATCAGTGAATATGCAAAAAGGTTTGTCACTGCACGAAGTTCTTAAGCTACGTCATTCTTTATTTTAATGCGTTCTCTTATTTTAGGTGTCTTTTTTATTGCTTTCTGTAAGTTTTCTTTCCAACACTGAGCTATGTCATTGTAATTGGCTCATTTTCTTTTAATTTATAGATAATGGTTTTCTTATTTAATTAATTCACTTCGAACTCTTTTGAAAGTTAAATTACGAGGTAAATCGTTTTCAGCGTGGCTATTGGAAGAGCAGTTCTTTAAGATATCAAGGCACTTATAAGTGAAGTTAAAGGACATGCTAATGTCAAGAAGGAGCAGGGCAATGAATTGACGATTATTAGCATGAGATGATATTTTCTAGCATTGCATGTCATCATAATCGTTTGCGAGTTATTTTATTTGAGGTAACAGGGTCTACTGTCAGGCTGATACATGTAATTATACGAGTGATCAGGAAACAATTTAACGCCACTGTCGTGCATTATTTAAAAAAATGTACTATATATTTGAGATAATACAGTTCAATATCTGGAACATATATGAAATAAGCAAGAGCTGGACTCGTATGGTGACTTATCATCCCTGCTATTCAGACTTAGATGAATCTAAAATTTATTAAAGTTATATAACTTTTGAATTTTTTGTAACATCTATGTGCAAATTTTTATACGTTTAATGGTTTTATTTCATTTTTATCTCAGGATATGATATAAATGATCTTTACCAAGAAGCTCAAAGACGTTGGCTAAGGCCAGCAGAAGTGTTCTTTATTTTGCAAAATCACGAGACATACGGAATAACTGAGGAAATCCAGAAACAGCCACCCAGTAACTGTTTTCTGTCATTTTATTTTATTTGAAAATTTTATTGAGTCAGATTCAGTTTCCTGTTTGTTAGGTGTAAACGATGCCACATTTTTTCTACAGGTGGATCTTTGTTTCTTTATAACAAGAGAGTACTCCGTTTCTTTCGTAAAGATGGTCATAGCTGGCGTAAGAAAAAGGATGGAAAAACTGTCGCGGAAGCTCATGAACGACTGAAGGTTTTTTTTTCCTTCTCCTAATGTCTATGTGTCTGCTCTACTCTGTATTTTTCTAAAAGATGCTTAACTTTTTTGAGTAGTTGCTGTATTTATTTTTCTCTAATCTGGTATTATTTGCCAAGTTTTTTGAAATAATTAGTTCAGGATCGTCATGTCCCTAAACTTCAGGATAATATAATATGGTAAAGTTTCATGACTCATTGAACACTGCCTTAACATGTATTTATTTTATGGGACAATCTCGAAGTCCCTGGTAATTGTAGAAGTTTGGAAACATGTTAAATATTTCTTGACTAAAATGTAAGCATTTGTACCTTTTTTGTTGGGAAATTTTGTAATGGATTGAGATATAATTTCCTTTCTAGATAATCAATTATATGGTACTAGTATGCATTTTGATAATTGGGTGAATTTCAATAAAAAAAAAAAAGTACTGATGCAAAAAATTATGAAGAATAACTATTTTTTTTCTTTTTTGTATTTTGTCTCATGCAGTCAATGCTAAAACTGGAATGAAATATTTAAAAATAAAGCATATTATTACATTGTTTACTCAGTTTCGCTGGCAATTAATTCATTGTTTTGGTTTTCAAAAAGATCTTGATTTGGTGATTGCGTAGAACTCGAGACTATTCTACAAATTTGATTCTAGAGGGTGGTGATGCACTATAATCCGCTTCTCTAATAGTTTCCCTGCTTCAATGGTCGTCCCCTACACACAGTGCACAACACAACTCAAAATAGACCATAATGACAGCTACAAGTCCAAAAAATAGTTTCCCTGCTTCAATGGTCGTCCCCTACCACAAACTCGGATTGAACTCTCCTCGGGATAGAAATGAATAGAAACAAGTTCTTCACAAAATATTCAGATGTCTTCCTCTACCGATTAAACCCTATATAACTTCTCTCTTCTAACAAACTCAAACTCTCCCAAATACTAATTGTCAGCCAATCACTACAAAAATAAATATTACCCACACCACAAACACCAATTATTTTACCAAAAGAACCTTACTTAGGAAAGCTAGTCCGTCAGGTGGTTTTGCATTATTCTATTGCCATGTCCTCATAAAAAGTGAGCTAGATGACATGGGGCATAGGGTATTAGAATGTTGTTCTTAACTTGTATGATTATGATCAAGACTTTAGTGTTCTTAAAGTAAACAAGGCTTTCTTTCCTTGCCTCATATAAACACAAAACTTTCAATTGCCTGTAATGTTAATGAAATTCTTGATGTTACTACGCTCAGTATTTGTTCAACGAAACTTAAGTTCTTTAGGTTGTTCAGCTGAGGGAGAAAGATTTGTTTCATGATCAGGTTGGAAATGTTGAAGCATTGAATTGTTACTATGCCCATGGGGATACAAACCCCAATTTTCAGAGACGTAGCTATTGGATGCTGGATTCGTAAGTTTGCTTTTATAAATTATAATACATTGCATATTGATCATACAAATTGCTTGTATCAAATATATGGACAATATGTTTGAAGCAATGAATAGTCTTTTGCTTACAGTTATTTTTCTCTTGCTTTGCAGGTTATATGATTACATCGTTCTTGTACATTATAGAGAGATTAGTGAGGTGAGTTTCTAGAACCTTAGTTCTGACAGTGCAGTTCATTTATGTAGTCCAAACTCTTTCTTACTAAAGAAAAAATATGGTTAAAATTATTACCATATTTTAAAATGCTCTTATTTCTTTTGATTCCTAGTTATGTTCCTTTGCCGGAAACAATTTCTCATTTATAAAACAAGACTTATGGCTCATTACTATATTTTGATGTATACCTTTTCCAACAGGAAAAATAGGTTCTTGAGCATCTCATGCTTGAGCATCGTTGTCATACCTATTTATCAATTTTGGTTCAAAAATTAGGTTCTTGGGCAATTATTTAACAATTTCGGTTCATTTTAGTAGGTTCTTTTAGTGATTGCATTTTGGTGAGATGATTGGGAACATTATGGCGGGTTAAAAAGGGAGGAAATAAATGGTAGATAGATGAAGACTGAAGATTAATGGATAGTAGAAAAAACCAGTTATTACAGCCGAAAATATTGAGTTAATATAAAATTTTTAAAAAATTACTTTTACAATATCAATATTTTTGAATAGTGTGCATCACTATTTTTAATTAAAAGATTAAATTGTTTATATTATATAGTAAATTTTCATTACTGCCAAGACTTTTTAATTGAACTTATGTACCGTGTAGAAATCATATACTTGAATCTTGGTCTCTTTTTTTGTCCCTAGTTCTTTTTTATGTAATCATAAAACCAGAGGATGGTTCAAGAAAAAAGTATCGTGGTCACTGTTGTCTGTGAATTTTTTTCTTCAACAGGGAAGGGCCATTGGTGGATCCAATTCACAACTGTTTCCTAGATCATCTACTACCGTCAATCAGAGTTCTACATATTCTTCTCCAAATCACATCACTGCCTCTGATCATTCTCATAATTTATCGAGTCCAAGCTCTGTGGACTCTAGTTCTGACAAAATTAGCCTGAATGAAGGGAATGAAATTGTGAGGCTAGAAGAAACATCAAATATGTTTCATGCTCTGAAAAAGATTGAGGCGCTATTAATTTTGGATGAGGACAATTTCGAAGACATCAACATATTTCCCAATGATAATTCAAATTTTTCTGATCCTTTGGCATATGAAGAGGAAATACCAAAAAATGATCAGTATGCAACTTTTCAGGGACAAGAATATACTGCACATGACCAGTGTCTTGGTAGCCCTATAGGGATTCAAGGTGATTTCACTTTAACTATAGTGCTGCAAACATCAGTCAGCTTGCTTTTCATTTTGTTAGCTCATTGAGTATTACATGACAATTGTCTCGTCGGATTAGCGGCACATTAATTTTATGGTTGATTGTTATGCATTGTTATGTCTGTACACAGTTCTAAAAAGCATTTGGCAGTTTAATTTAATGTCAAAGGTTTTAGGTGTGATTAATAGAATACAATTTACTCTTGTGCACATTGTGTGGTATGTGAACTCTTTGTAGTCCAATATTTATAGCAATGTGAAAAGACTTTTCATCACCAAGAGAATTATGTGAAGATATTTGCCAAGCTGGTCAAAATCTGAACCAATAGTAAATATTGATATTTATCACTCTGCCTAAAGCTTTTCCATCCTCCCTAGGTAGTTATACATACTAAATCTTCTCTCATAGGACTGTGAAGTGGTCGAGACAAATATTTCAGCTAGTTTGATAACATCATTGTTTTAGAAATTTGCACATCGATTTTATGCTAATTTTAAGTCTATTGATATTTGTTTTTAAGTTAATCTCAATAACCACCTTTTCTATTATTTTTTTTTAATTTGAGAAAAGGGAATTCACGCAGAGGCGTTAATGAGTTCTTCTTCACAGGTGATTGGAGTAGCCATCATCCAGAAATATCAGTCCATGACTCTTTTTCAGAGAATAAAGAACCTTTATCATGGAATGAGGTGTTAAAATCTTGTGAGAATTCGTCATGTCTTGATGAACGGGATGAACAGTTTCACCTACTTGATGAAAATGTAAATGCCCTAGAAAAAATTTTCGGGTTCTTCTGTTTATCTTTTTGAGTTCTTTTAGCCTACATTATTATTTCCTGCTCATTTGAAAAGCTAAATTGCAATTAAATTGTGTTTCACTGTAGACACCACTGTTTTCTACAGCTTCTACAGATGAAAGTGAAACTGTTTCATAGTTATTTTTAACCTAAGCATCTGTACTTTTTACAATAGGAAAGGCTTGCATCTTTGACAAAGATCGGTACAGTGGATGGGCATGAAGAATGTCAGTTTCTCGGATCTAACGGAAATATTGACGGCAACTGTATGATATTTTTTTTTCCAATTACTGAATTAAACTTCTTTCTGCCATATAATCTGACAATCATCTTCCGTTACCAGCCTCTTTTTTCCTTGAAAGCTGTGAAATTCCTCCATATGCTTCTGGTGGAGATACTCAACATATCAACTATGACTATTACACTTCGTTTTTTGACCAATGTCAAGAAGTGCCTCTTGCAGCAGCTTCAACATTGACCATTGCACAAAAGCAAAAGTTTACCATCCAAGAAATATCACCTGAATGGGGCCTTACTGAAGAGCCAACAAAGGTATGCATTGTCTAATTCTCCATCTTCTTGTACTAAGAACAAAAGAATTATTATACATATGTGCCACAGGCAATTATTGGTCCACCCCTTGGAAAGCTCATGTCTTAGGTGGGCCAACATTGAGTTCTTGATGCTAGTAGAAGCGAGGGTCACTCCAGATGATACCTAAAAGCAATCAATTAGTTTCCAGTTCCTACCCTGGAAGTTTGCCTTGAAATGCTATGAACGAGAATCTCCCACTCAAATGAAATTTTAAAAGAGTTTCTACGAGTAATTACTATGGCAATATTTTCAGATTTTTTTGGTAGTTTTAATATTTTTTATTAGGTTCTTGAAAAATAAAAATAAAAAAACTAAATACGTGGAATCAATGCATCCATAGTAACTTAATATTGAGTTAACCTATTGATCAGCTGGTAGTGAGATTCATCTATGAGGCGTAGCAGGAGCAAGCTGATCAAGGGAGATGAGTGAAGGGTGAGGTTATATTTGGTCATTTTCAATTGGATGTTTTCATTTGATTTTTAGGGTCATTTTGGAATTATTAGAAATATGCTTAGTTAGTTAGTTGTCAGGGTATTTCGAAAGATGTGGATGGTGGGGATGAGAGCAAAGAGAGAGGCATGGAAACTTCTTAAGAGTGAAGTCATTATAGAGGAGGAAACTGGACATTGAATTTCCTGCTGTCATACACTATTTCTTTCTTCCATTCAATACGTTCATACCCCTTTTTATCCTTCAATTTCATTATTCCTTCCTCTCTTTTTTTTTTGAACTTATCTCTTTGGAGTTTTAATCCCTGGGAGTTGCACATTCGGGTCTGTCACCTATTTAAACAAAACGCTACTCCCATTAAAGCACTTTTCCACCCAAGAAAACTCTTAATTTACTTGGTTGTAACTTTAACTAGATGACACAAATATATGTATGAACAAGGTGTTGCACCCGTAAAGCAGAAAGACTATTAAAGAGTGAAACTGATCTAAGTGCTTTTGGTTTAGACATTATAGACAAGCAAACTGTAATTATCTATCAGGTCCTTGACTTGGCTATCTGAAAAGTGAATTTGTGAGCTTGATCTAATAACATATAATACACAGCTTATTGACAAGAAGGATGCTATTGGTGCTCTAGTCTCTAGTTCTATAACTTCTGAACGGAGGATATCTTCTCTGCATAAATTTTCATACAATTCTTTGAATGAAAGTGTCAAATCTTTTCAATGCAGGTTATTATTGTTGGATTTTTTCTCTGTGATCCATCAAAATGTCAATGGGCTTGTATGTTTGGAGACACTGAAGTTCCACTTCAGATTGTTCAAAATGGTGTTATTCGTTGTGAAGCACCTCCATGCCTTCCTGGAAAAGTAACTCTCTGCATCACCTCTGGCAATAGGGAGTCTTGTAGTGAACTAAGAGAGTTTGAATACAGAGCTAGCACCAGTGTTCAGGCAACAGAAGCTACTAAGAGCACTGAAGAGTTGTTATTACTCGTCAGATTTGCGCAGCTGCTTCTGGATGACTCTTCAAAACGAGATGCTCAGCCAGGTGACAAAGGATCTTCTGAATTCATAAGAAAATCAAAAGATCTTGATGATTCGTGGGGGCATATGATGCAATCTCTTTTAAGTGGTAGTGGAGCTTCGTCTGGTACCATAGATTGGCTTCTGCAAGAGCTTTTCAAAGACAAATTTGAGCAATGGATTTCTTCTAGAATTAAAGATGGAATTGATGAGACTTGTTGCCTGTCCAGAACAGAACAAGGAATAATACACTTGATTGCTGGGCTGGGATTTGAGTGGGCTTTAAACCCAATTCTCCGTTGTGGTGTGAGTATAAATTTTCGCGATATCAAGGGGCGAACTGCTCTACACTGGGCTGCAAGCCTGGGAAGGTATTAGGAATACTGGTGTCTTTTGTTAATTTATCTGTATTTGAAGATCTATATGTACTCAAATAAGAAAATTGAGTACTCATGAAAAACATTTTGCTGCATGCTAAAATTATTTTCAACTAGATTATGCATAATCCTGGAGCGCATTTAGAAAATGCATGGACATGCTATGACAACTAGAATAGTTAATTGATGAATTTCTATTACTAAAGCTTTGTTGTATGTGTTGGATTTGTGTTATTAAAACATTGCTTCTTTTATGGTAGGGAGAAAATGGTCGCAGCACTTATAGCTTCAGGTGCCTCACCTGGAGCAGTGACTGATCCAAGCTCAGTTGATCCCATTGGAAAAACTCCAGCATCTGTTGCTGCTGCTAGTGGACATAAGGGACTGGCAGGCTATCTTTCTGAGGTTGAACTAACCAGCCATCTATCCTCTCTCCAACTTGCAGAGAGCGAGCTTTCTAAGGGATCTGCTGAAGTACAAGCAGAAATGACAGTCAACAGCATCACAAAATGTGGTCTTCCTTTAGATGAAGATCAGGTCTACCTTAAAGGTACATTAGCTGCAGTGAGGAATGCAGCTCAAGCTGCTGCACGGATTCAATCTGCATTTCGTGCACATTCTTTTAGAAAGCGTCGACATAGAGGACTAGATTCTAGTTCTATTAGTATCCATGAGTTTGGTGTTGGGACAAATGACATTCAAGGACTTTCAACTCTATCAAAACTAGCCTTTCGCCATCATCGAGATTTTAATTCAGCAGCATTATCTATACAAAAGAAGTATCGAGCTTATAAAGGTCGTAAAGATTTCTTGTCATTTCGCCGGAAGGTTGTTAAGATACAGGTACGTATGTTCTCTTAATTTTTTTCAAAAGACTAATACTACATTTATATTCTAATGTTATAATCTAATCTTACGTCACGTTTGCATCACTTCTTAATTCATAATATATATATAATAATAATTTTATCGATTAGTAAATGACACTTAAATGTCATGTTATGCTATGAAATTAAAGTGTAAAATTAGAATTTAATATAAAATTACTTTAAATAAATAAAATATCAATGAATTGAGAGATCTCACGAAAACTTTCTTTTACAGAAAACCGATTGTCAAGCAATAAGAAGTTTGTTTAAGTTCTTTTGGTTTTTTTTTTCAGGCTCACGTGAGAGGTTATCAGGTCAGGAAGCATTACAAATTAATATGTTGGGCCGTTGGCATCATAGATAAGGTGGTGCTGAGGTGGCGTAGGAAAGGGGCTGGTTTGAGAGGTTTTCGCCATGATACAGACTTCATTATTGATGAAAGTGAAGATGAAGACTTTCTCAAGGTATTCCGTAAACAGAAGGTCCAGGGGGCCATTGATGAGTCCATTTCTAGGGTCCTATCTATGGTTAAATCTTCAGAGGCTCGGCAGCAGTATCATCGCATGCTTGAAAGATACCGAGCGGCTAAGGTATGTAGTAGGGACATTAAACTAAGCAAAGCCTTTGATGCACGAAGTTTATTGATGAATATTGTCGGTTATGTCTCTCTTTTTTATTAAATCAACACATTGGAAGAGACATCTTTTGACACTGCAACAAGTTTCTCAAGCAATACTAAGTAGTCTAACATGTTTTGAAATTTCTTTAATTTCTGCCTTCCATCATTGCATTGGGTTGATTTAGTAGCAACTCAATGACTTAATATGTAAATGTGGACCATCCAACGTTCGATGGACCAGTTTGATAGCTCGGTTGTTAAACTTCAATGTTACACTTAATGCGACTTTGGTGCATAAAGTTGAAACTCGGCCCCTATCAAGAAGAAATTCTAGGGTTCACAGTGGCAGAAATTTCGAGTTCAAACTTTATATCCTTGAAAATTTACTTTCCCATTGTTTGCAGGCTCAACTAATGAAGAATGGTGGAGAAGCAACATCTTCTGTTAATTGACAAAGACAGACATCTACCAGATTTGACAGAAGCTTCTCTGATTGAATTAGAACCCATGTGATATATAACCTCGCCCCCTCATAAATTATAGCCAGTTTGTGTACAGTAGTTTGGCTTCTTCACTGTTGAGCACCTAAGTTCTGTAAATGGATGGAAATATGAGAATTACTAATGGAGTGATTTAGGAGTTTTCTTGAATCTTTATTTTATTTTCTCAAAATATTTAGACGTAACAAACAATAATTAATTTAAAATTAATATAATAAATTATAAATAATTAATTTATTATATTAATCAATATTTGATACATTAATAAAATAAAAGCATAGAATAAAAAAAAAGTTAACTAGGCTTGGTAGATTTATTCTAAAACCATAATATGTAATTATTTATTTTAAAATTTTAAATATTAATATTTGATCATTTATTAAGTGAATAAAAATGATAACTACTTTTAGTTAATGAATAAAATAAAACATCGACAACACTGTTGCAAAACCATCAAATCCAGCCGTACAAATATCATTTGGACTGGGAAGAAGCTTTTCTTTCTCCCGATCGAAGTAAATTTCATACAGACATGGCAAACAATCCGAAGTTAAAATTGGTTACTCTCGCTATCGAAAAGCTAATGGAGGAGAACAAAAATGATGAAGCTTCAGAAAACGGCGACGACCGACTGCTTCTGTCCAGATTGCTCTCTCAGGTACACATTCCTCCATCTCCACATAATTGTATCGTCCGACTGCCTGATATTCGCCTCTGAAGACGTTTTCTAGACAAATGCTTTTTCGACTCCAAAAACTGTTTTACAGCCATGTTTTTCAGTTTAGATTGGGATCTAGGGCTTCGTTATTCTGTTTACAGGTGGAATTACTGAAAGGCGAGGAGTTGGTGGAGCAACGGGAAGGTTCATCAGTTTCAGGTTCAGCTGAATCAGAGGAGATAGCATTTGCAGCGGATGAACAAGCGGAGGCGGCGATGAAAGGGGCCAGCGGGGAGGTTGATATTGGGAAAGATGAAATAATGAAGGAGCTGAAGAAGCTGAGAAAACAGAATTTTGTAACTCACTGTCTTCTGTCAGTGATGGTCGTCCTGACAGTGGCTTGGCAGCTCTCTGAGGTTTCTCTAGTTCTCAAAGTAAAGAATAGCCTGAGCCATCCTTTCCAGACGTTGGGTGGTCTACTGAGAGAGATGCTGAAACAGCCTCAAATCCAAGGCTTGGAAGAAGACAAGAGTACGTCGTCGTCAAAACAGAACCAGAGTGAAGCTCTTCCTCCTCTCAAACTTCCAGAGTTACCCATTGTGCAGCTAACAGATTTACTCTTTGATGCTGAAAAGCACTGAGAGTATTAAACGTCAAAATTGGCATCAAACTATTGATTTGATATGGATTCAAGATGCAAATGAAGTGTAATTATGTTAGTTTACTGATACTTAAAAACAACTGGTATTGCCAAGGAATTGCCAAAGAAATTGGCTTCAGTATCACAGACTTATCGCACATGTTATTTAAGCAGCTGCTTTCATAATCCTGCCTGTAATAGCACGGATAAACAATACAAAATAAATGAACACCTATCCAATAAACCTTGTCCATTCAGTCCATCACCCAAATAAACAACAATATTTGACACAAATGCAGTAAATATCACTCTCCATCTCGAATGTCTCAGCACTTGATCGTGACAAACAAACTTGGTTCACGTCTAAGACAATTATAATTGGCTCTGTCATAGGGCCCATCTGTTTGCACTTCAGGCGTAGTTCAAACGAAATATATCATTCAACACGTAAAAGCTTCCCTGGGGAGTTGGGATCAAATGGAACATCTGAAATCAACGAGCGAGCAAAGAAACTTGTGTTAGAATAAAAAATGGGAAACGTTACAAAGTGAATGGTTCAATCAGATAAACTATACAAATAAATGTTACTCAGTCTACGTTCTAAGAGATTTTGACATAGTAATAGCAACATTTGAATTAATAATAAAAGAGAAAATAAGAACATGTTGAAACTAGTACAAGATTACAACATAATGTATGATTTATGATAGTGAATATATGTCTGATATCTCCAAGAAAGAAACCTGAAAAACAGATTAACCAAAGCATTTCATACTCTTTTTCTTTCCATGATAGAGAAATTCCAGAGGACAAAAACGATCATGAGTCTCAATTGCCACCCTAACCTTTCCAAAAGTCCATCAGAATAGCAAGATATAATATTCAAACAGAAAAATCGTCAAAGATAACGGAAAAAAACAAGACAGATAAACAAACATACACAAATACATAGGAGAAGCCAAATGCAACATCCAAGGCATTACCCAATTAATTAAAGTTTGAACCTAAAATCAAAATCAGAATAAAGCAACTCTATTTATTTTGATTTCCACAAATCATCTCCAACTTATCCATTCACTTGGCCTACCAAAAGAAGGCCCTGAAAGAGAAGTTACACTAAACTATACCAGCATGCAGCATATTATTGAATTTATCTAACCTGCAAGATTCTTCTAACCTGCACATGTAAATAATTTCCAGAGCTACCAACAGAGCCTCAAATTCATCTTACCGACGAAGTCCTATCACCTATGTTAAGTGAGTTGGATAGCGTATTCAGGAATGTCATTAACTATGGTGTTTCCAAGCCAAAAAATGTAGCAGAGAACATTAATTATAGCAAATTCAGATGCTATCAAATGGTGAATCAGCCAAACATGAATTGAAAATAAAAAAACTTAATTAAGCTATATAATCTCTTAAAAAAATAAGGCAGTTTAGATTCAGAAAATGATTCACACTCCAAATGCAACTGGATGAAACATATCGCATCGACCAGAAGTCAAACGACAGAAATTATTCTTCACATCCACTTTGACACTTAGAACTAGCATAACTACCACAATGTCGATACTAAATAAATCTACATGACCTAGAAACCTATAATCCAAATTATCAAGGATCAGAAAATTACAGACCAACTTTATAAAATTGATTCAAAAAAACGAAAAACAGACCTGACTAAATTTGAGAGAGTGTTGTTCGCCGGCAAGTTGGAGATTACCACTGACGAATACAAGCATGCCGCCGGCAGCGCCAGAGGGCTGGCAATCGACGGTGGTGATGGTGTGTTTGCACTGCTGGAAAGGAAGGCTGGTAAGTTTGACGACAATATTTTGCGATCCTTGGATTTTCTGGCCTTCAAAAGTCAACATAGAGCCGTCCTGATACAGGTTCGCCAAGCCGGCGCGATTCGCATCGAAGGTGGAATAGTAATGCTCGACAAATGCCCTGGCCACTGCATCCGGATCCATTTCCGATTTCTGCCGCCTACTCCGAGACCGCAACAGATTGAGCTCCTCCGTTCCTTGCTATCACCCGGCGATAAGCCTGCAGGGGTAACAGAATGTGGCGAAGAGAATTTAGGCCGGAGGTGGCGACAGAGGGGTATTTATAACGTTACTAAATATCACGAGTATTGAAGTGTCATTCTAGTAATTTCAGGGTGCGGACAACGCAGCTGGTAAGCCGTCCGCGACTCTTAGCCGCCACTAGCTACACAAAACCGAAATGTCGATCGCCCGCAAACGACATACAACAAAGCTTTCAACAACTTGCTTAGCTACAGCCTATAGCCTGATTCCGGCATTCCATAATATAAAAAATGGATAAAATTCAATTTAAATAATAAAGTATGATTTTTAAAAATAAAAAATTTTAAAATAAAATTTGAAACACTTCAAATCTTAAATTATTAAAAAATAATAATTTAAATCTTATCGACCGATTGTTACTATGAACCGGTCGACCATTTACACCCAAGAACAGTCGACCACTCTGTGAGACCGGTCGACCGTTCTCATCTCCTATTTAAGTAGAGATTCTCCATTTTCAAACCACAACTCTCAAAAACTCTAAAACATCTTCACTATTTTCTTGCTCCGGCAAAATTTCTCTTGGTTGATTAGTCAAAATTTCTTTTTATCGTTTAACGACGACAATAAATTCTAATTCAAGTAGATTGGTTGATTTACACGAGATATCAACTGATAATACTGATGTGGGTTGATATTCATACGTCGTGCCTACATATGATAATTTACGAGAATTCAATCACTTACATGCAAATGAAAAAATAAATGTGCATTCGACTTATAGAGCTCTAGACGATGAGCTTTGAACGTTGGTTGGCTCAAATAATAATGAAATAAAAGCATACCAGTAAGAGAATAAATCTCAATGAAATTTTTTTTTTGTGGAAAATATAGTTGTTTAAACGAAATTAGAGAAGAAATAGTCAACTATTCTTTAAAAAATGATTATGATATAAAATTCATAAAAAGTAAAAAGACGAGACTGACAGCTGAGTGTGAAAAAGGAACTAAGTGGCGACTGCATGCCTCGAAGATGCAAAGCGAGATTATATTTCAAATGAAAGGTTTGAACGATTCTCACAGTTGTTCAAGAAAAATTGAGAATCGACACACTACAGCAAAATATGTGGCAAATCATTATCTAAACAAGTTCAAAAGTCAACATACATGGTAATCTCTTCCATTATCGAGATAGTGGGAATGAGTTGACTGTCAATATTATATCAAGTCATACCAAAAAAGCAAGAAACGTAACTCGAACACTTAATGAAAACAACAGTGACAAACAGTATAAGCTACTGCAGTCTTACGCAGCAAAAATTCATAGATCAAATTCAGGTACAACATTAAAAATACATATTTATGAGATGGACTCTAATTTATTAATATGCTAAAGAATGTATATGTATGTGGCTGCTTGCAAGGTAAGTTTGATGCAGTACGGTCGTCCTATTATATGTTTGAATGGTTATCATCTGAATGGCTCGTGTCCTGACTAATTACTTACAATCGTCAGTATTGATGGCAACGATGGAATATATCACGTTGTTGTTGTCAACGTAAAAAAAGAGTGTACGAACACATAGACGTAGTTTTTGCAACATTTGAAGCGATACCTAAACACTGGATCCGAATACGGATGGACATTATTTTAAATCGACAAAAGGTATAATACATTTCTAATTGTTATTTATATGTAAGAACGTTGTGGTAATTATATTATTTTATATTTCTCTTTTTTTTTTTTCAAATATTATGATTTGGTGAAAGTTGTTGAAGATGAATTTAAAAAAAAAAAACGAACACTGTTACTGCCTCCGATATATGTATGCAAATTTCAAAGGCCAATTTCGGGACAGAGTATTCAGAGATGTGATGTGGAATGCATTCAGGCAATCACAAGTTATCATTTCGAAATAGAAATGAAATAATTACATCAACTTAACCCGGATGCCCACGCATGGCTTCGATAAGATGAGTCTAGATATTGGGTTAGTCAAGTCTTCTCTTCAATCCCCAATTGCAAAATGAGCTTGAATAATTTGTACAAATCGTTCAATATAGTTCTATTGCCTATCATGAAAAAATCGATATTGACCATATTCAAGATAATCATAAAGTGTTTGATGACTCGCATTCTGAAAAAATTTGAAAAATTAAACCAATCAACAGACCTTTTGTATCCGAAGATAAGTAAAAAGTTTTTTAAGTTAAAAAGTGCAGCTCGAAATTAGAGTCATGTCTTTGTGGGAAAGCTACGATTTGAGGTCAACAACGGCTACGAACAATACGTTGTCGACATGAATGCCGGTGCATGCAACTGTAACAAGTGTAAGCTTACTGGAATCCCTTGTGTCCACTTTATTCCCTGTATGCATTTTCTGAAAGTGCCACCGAAAAATTACGTGCATCAATACTATCACTGAGAGACTTATATGCAGATTTACTCACAATTTATTCAACCCGTGAGTGGCCACCAAATGTGTCTGCACATGCCCGGTCTGAAAGAACTCATTTCACTCAAAAGATATCACCAACTTGGTAGGCTGAAAAAGACAAGAGTACGAGATGTCGATTAGCCGTCAAGTTTAACTATTAGTAAAAAGAACTCAAAAATATTGTGTCGTATATGTCGACAGCAAAACTATAATAGTTGTACTTGTTTTCACATGGAATCTGCTTTAGTAGCTGTTTCACAAGACACGTTTATGAGTTTCGACACATTTGACGGCACGCAGATACAGTTCAACACATTTTGCTAATAAACACACTATTATTCTTTTTTATATGATTTTCATTATATGCAAGAATCTGCGATGCGAGACCGAGACAAAAATTATTGACTAATATAATTTATATTTGAAAATAAAAAGAAAGATAAATTATTTAGCATCCGTGTAATATTTATTTCATTTTCATGTAATATCAATGGTTATTCAAATTATAATTATTTATTTTTGTTTATTTAAATAATATTTATTCATTTTAAGTTATTCAAAATTATAATTATACATTTATTTTAGTTTATATAATTATTCAAATTAAAACTTTTGCTACAAAAAAACTCTACTATAAAATAATTTAAATACATTAATTAATATAACTAATTTTTTAAAAAAAAAGTAAAGTGTAATTTGGCCCTCACAATATGGTGAAAATGACAATTTGCACCATAAACTCAGATAATGGGTAAAAACAAACTTAGTGTATTGATAATGGGCAATTCACCCGCACCGTGCCATTTTTTGTTAAAATGGCACGTTTTCGTCACATGTCATATTTTTCTACTCGAAATGTCATTGTTTGGAGTCAAAATGGGACCAAATCGGTTCATCTAAATTTTAAAAACTAATAAGATTTCTGCAAAACGAAACTTCGACAAAGTCTCACTCTCTCGACCCTCAGTTCGCCTCTCTCTCGCCTCGATCTCTCGCACTGCTCGCTTACCTATCTCTCACCAGTCGCCTCTCTCTCGCGTCGCTCTCTCGCATTGCTTACTCGTCTCGCTCTCGCGAGTTCACCTCTTTCTCCTGTCTCCATTGCCTATGTAAGTACCAATGTGAAGTTTCCCTTTGTTTTGGATCACTACTTTTTTTTTTTTAGATAAAATGTACTTTGATTTTGATTTTAATTTTGATGGTGAATTTTCTGCTCTTTTTTTTTCTGCTCAGTGATGGTGAATTTTCTGCTCTGTAGGCTCTATTAATTGTGTTTGCTGAGTCTTTTAGCATTGATTAGGAGGTTATTCGTTACTGCATATTGCTGTGAATTTCTGTGATTTTTATTTTTCTATTTTGCTTATTCATGGAAAATACATATCACGTGTTCATTGATTATAAGGTTATTCGTTACTGCTCTTATTTTTTCTGCTCTGTGATGGTGAATTTTCTGCTCTGTAACTTTAATGTGTTTTTAGCTCTATGATGGTGTATTTTCTGCTCTTAGATAGTGAATTTTCTGTTTTTATTTTTTCTGTGCTTGGTTTGTTTGGAATTGTTTTATACGTTACAGCATTACTACAAGTAATTGGCTGTTTTGTAATTGATTTCCGCTTAATTCTCGTAATGCTTTTAGTATAAATATTTTTTTATAATTATTTTGTTGAACTGTATATGAAAAACATAGTTGTTTTCTCTTTCGTTTTGCATAGAAAAAAATTGACATATTTACAATTGACTTTCACTATGAAAGGAAAGTTTATTAAGAAAAAAGATTTACAGGACGTGGGTAGAGATGATGCATTAATCACGAATATTGATGTGGATAAGGTGTCATCATGAATATTGATACATCATCTCCACTCGCATACTGTAAATCTTTTTTGTTGATAAACTTTCTTCCATAATGAAAGCCAATTGAAAATGTGTATATCTTCTTCCATGCAAAAGAAAAGAGAAACAATTATGTTTTTCATATACATTTTAACAAAATAATTATAAAAAATGTTTATACTAGAAGCGTTACGAGAATTAAGCAAAAATCAATTACAAAACAGCCAATTACTTGCAGTTGACGTAACGTATAAAACAATTCCAAACTAAGCAGAGAAAAAATAATAGCAGAACATTCACTTGATGAGAGCTGAAAATTCACCATCAAATAGCAGAAAATACATTAAAATTACAGATTAGAAAATTAACCATCACATAGCAGAAAAAATAAAAGTAGTAACGAATAACCTTCTAATCAAGGAACACATGATATGCATTTTCTATGAACAAGCAAATTATAGCAAATACAGGAAAATAAAAATCACAAGAATTCATAGCAATATGCAGTAACCTCCTAATCAATGCTAAAAGACTCAACATACACAATTAATAAAGCCTACAGAGCAAAAAATTCACCATCGCAAAGCAGAAAAAATAAGAGTAGAAAATTCACTATCAAAATCAAAATCAAAATCAAAATACATTTTATCTAAAAAAAGAATTAGCGATCCAAAACAAGGGGGAACTTCGTATTAGTACTTACATAGGCAATGGAGACAGGAGAAATGAGCGAACTGGCGAGAGAGAGGCGATCGAGCAATGCGAGAGAGTGAGACAAGAGAAAGGCGAGCTGAGGGTCGAGAGAGTGAGACTTCATTAAAGTTAGGTTTTACATAAATTTGATTAGTCTTTAAAATTTAGGCGAACTGGTGCAGTCCGGTTCTAACTCCAGGCAAGGGCATTTCAAATAGAAAAATATGACACGTGACGAAAACGATATATTTTAAAAGAAAATGGCACGACATGGGGTAAATTGCTCATTATCAATACACTGAGTTTGTTTTTACCAATTATCCGAGTTTACAGTACAAATTACCTTTTTCACCATAATGTGGGGGCCAAATTGCACTTTACTTTTAAAAAAATTAATTATGTTATTTTTGTATAGAAATATATATTTAAATAAATTATAAATAATTACATATATAAAATTAAAGTACATAAAATTTATCAACGAGAAGTAAAGTGCATAAAATGAAATACAAAAACTAATTTAAACTATGTCGGTAGGTCATCGTGGTCTTTGTCGTTGTTCGTCTTGATCCGCCCATCCAGCTCTCTATAATACTCAACGAGATAATTTTGTGACTCAGTCGTCAATCTCTACCCCACGGCGAGCTCATCGACTCTGCCTATGAGCAATTGCATCTCTAGCTGCTGTCTCTGCTACATCTCATAAATTTGTTGTTAATGCATCTGATACATCTGCTGCAGATATTGTACCATGTCTCATTCACTACCCTCTTGGTGGGCCAATAACGACGATGTGACCTCCTCTATTGGCACAGTACGAGAGGTGGATGCCCATTAATCTCTTTTCAACATCCAAATGCCGTTGACGTCAACGAGTCTCATCCAAATCAAATGACTCCTGTCAAATACGTCAACAGATCTGTGAGCTCTCATCTGCCAACAAGTAGCTGAATCTCAGCGAGCTGGATGATCTTATGAATTAGTGCGTTGTACAAGAGATTTTTGTTGGATGTACGCCTAACCTCGTGCATGTGACCTAAAATCAAGAAGCCACGATCAAAAGTCTTCCTGCTGCACAGCTTCTCCATGACATATATGTTCATGCAGTTCACGAGATATCTATATTCATCTCGCAGTAGAAGGGTGTGAGATCTCTATGTCAAATCTCTCAATCGTGGCTTCACAAACCCCGCCAATGTTAGAATTGCGATAAATTGCCCATAGACATTCTATTCCCTCAGGCAATTTGAAAAAATGGCAGTTTTAGGAAGCATTGTAATATTGCTCCGCTTCTTCCATGGCAAACTCGAGTGTTGCATTCACCGTCTGTGGACGTATCATAAGTTCTGTACCAAGGATGTACGCCCTCAAACCTTCTGACCCCCCATTGCTGTCAAAATTGCGTAGCACAAGTGAACTATTCTGTTGCAACTATCGTCTCTTAATTCATATATCTCGCGTAGGTCAATGCTGTCAAATATCTTTTGAATTTCCAACGACTTTCAACCTCTAAAGTTGACAATTTGTCAATAAATAATTGAGCGTTTGAACAAATTCTCCTCAAACTTCATTCAACACTCTTCATTCCGAAATTTCATGGTAATATACTGTCAAGTTCAAATATTAATAACAGTATTGTATTAAATACTTAATTGAAAAAAATAATTGAAATTTAATTAGTTTTTTTTAAATAAAATTATAAATTTTAAGGTAAAACTCAACTTAACCTAAACTCAATTTATATAGTATGCAAAATTATCACGTAAGCTTTTCGAATTAAATTTCATTATGAATCTATGAAAAGGTTGTAAAAGTATAAAACGATAAAGATTACACTAAAAAAAATTGTCTTAGAAAAAATAAAGGTTAGTAAAGTCTTAAACTATCAAAAAATAACAATTAATACATTGTGTTGTCGGTCAACCAAATGAAATTTCGCCGGATCAAGAAAATAGGAATTTTCTAGAGCTGTTGATTGAAAAATAGAGAACATCTCCTTAAATAGGAAAGGAGAACAATCGACCGGTCTCACGGACCGGTGGACTATTCTCATTAAAAGACACGGCTCGTGATCACGGGCCGATCAATCGTCAATGTTTAAATTATTTTTTTTAATAATTTAATATTTAAATTGTTTCAAATTTTACTTTAAACGTTTTTTATAAAAATTTATATTCTAGGTTTTAAATTGAGTTTTATCCTATATAAATTTAATCTTTTTATTATTTTAAAACAAGGTAACACCATGTTCATCCATTAATAAAATTATGAAAATGGATTATAAATAAACAACACATTATAATATAAAATTATGTGAAAAATGATAGAATAATAATGGTACATAAGAATGAATATAGAGTAATACTTACATAAATTCTGTCTAAAAAGGAATCTGTAGGAGCCGTTAGATTTCAACTCAATGTTTATTAACTTGTAATGTAATGTAATATATACAAAACTAGCCTTTCCATTTTTCTAATCAAACCTCTACAATAACAATCTTCAGCACTCCAAGAATTAGCTAGAGCTGTTCCTCATTGCCAAGCGCAGGAGAGAATGCAACACAGCATGAATGGTCACAGACTGAAATCAGGACCAGATGGAAGGTTTTTCAGAAAATCCTGGAATACAAGTGATGGTGACTCAATGCTACAAATTCCCATTTGAAGAAGAGCGGAAAAAGCGAGAAACTTCTCGATAAAGTTGTTCGGCTTCAAAAGGTTTCGAGACATATCCATCCATTCCACATCGTAGGCATTCCTCCTGTGTAGCCTGGATTACGTCTGCCGTCATGGCCAAAATAGGTAAATGCCAGTTTGAAATGTTCTCAAAAGATTCAACCATCAGCTCTCCACTTCGAAGTCGACTGTTAGTGCAATCTTCAATATTCCGAACCCTTTTTGTCACCTCAAACCTGAGGAAAAATTCAACATCAATGACTAGACTAATATTCAAATTCAATGTGTTTAGGTTAACTAATAAACCTCTACAAAAAAATACTACATACCCATCCATTTCTGGCATTTGAACATCCATAAAGCATGCATCAAAATGGTGAGGTGGTGTAAGCAGTGAGATTGCATTTTTCCCCCTGCTCTCACAAACAACTTCGGCACCATACTTTTTCAGAGCACCCGCTGCAACTTTGAGATTGACGATGTTATCATCTACAACTAGAATTTTCCTTCCCAGAAGAAGATTGTGCAGAGAGAAACTAGGAAGTTCCCCAGTACAAACATGACCCTTGTTCTTCCCTACACCCATGGCTCGTTGGAGGGAGGCAGCAAGCATACTTGATCGAAGCGGCTTTGTGATGACCACTGGACTCAAAGAATTAAAAGTACTCATGCTTGTTTTTAACGAGCTAAAAGAGTTAGACAAAAGAAACAATTTTGGAGGAACCCAATTATCAGATTTTTTCATGCTGGTGGCAAAGAGAGCTGAAATAGAAGGGTCCTGATCCCAAATTTCCTGCTCAACAAAAATAGCGTTGATATTTGTGTAAAAACTCCTACCCGATGGGCCATGATTCAGATCCGAAACTATATCAACTTGAATCCCAAGTCGTTGAATATGATATCTCGACATCTTCGCCCTAACGGGTCTATGGTCCACAATTAATGCTCCCATGCCCTTAAATTCAGTGAAAGAAGAGTTGGATTGCTTGTTAATTTGTTGGAGCTTGCATTCATCCGAAGCACAAGCCTTTGTGAAGACAGCAGTAAAAGAGAAGGTGGAACCAATCTTGGGGATGCTCGAAAATCCAATTTCTCCCTTCATGAGCCCAACCAAGCATTTGCTAATACTCAGCCCAATGCCTGTTCCTCCATGGGTCCGGGAGGTTGATGGCCTTACTTGCATAAAAGGAGTGAAAATTCGTGATTGAGACTCTAAAGGGATCCCAACACCTGTATCTTCAACTGATACAATTAGGTTGACAAGGTCAGATGATGGTGATATGGAGGGAGAATGGTCATCTTGGTCGAAACTCCTAAATCCCATCCAACTTCGGCATCTATTGGCAACAGGGTAACCACTCAATGTGTTCTTCGAGGAAGACTCCACCTCGACATCAATTAAATCAATCACCTCCTCCACCAAATGAACTGTCACAAAGATGTGTCCTTTCTCTGTGAACTGCAGATACAGAAATAATCATCAGGACTGAAAAGAAGAAATGGACATTACCTTGAAGGTTTTATGATTTTCACTCATTTTATTTGACATTATTATCCTCTTCCAGTCTACTGTATTACTACTAAACAATTGGTTTAGCTTTCTGAACTTCCTAATTATGTTTCTTTAGTGTTCAAGAAAATTAGAGAAGCTACAGAATTACTGGCCTTGATTGAATTTCCCATAAGATTAGTAATGATTTGTCGAAACCTTCCAGGATCACCAATCAGCATCTCAGGAACACGATCTGAAATGTAAACTGCCAACTGTAATTCACATAATTTGATTATGAGGATCAGATGGAATATAGTGAATCTTCAAAACAAAAAAGGTATAAAAATGGACAGAAGTGACAGGTCAAGAAATTCCAATTACCTCTACTCCTTTTTCCTGTGATTTTCCCGAAAAGAGTGACAAAACATCATCCAAAATAGCCCGCAGATCAAACTGCACCACTTCAAGTTCAAGCTTACCGGATTCAATCTTTGCCTGATCCAAAACCTCATTTATTAGTGAGACTAAAGCTTTTCCACTTGCTTGTGCAGTTCTAACAAAATCAAGTTGTGTCACATCTAGATCGGTGTCCATGAGCATATCCAACATTCCTGGATGATCAAACAAATTGCAAATATAGAGAACCCAAGCAAGTTAGTTGAATTTTTTTATCATATGATAAATTAACAAGCCTTACCTAGAACACCGTTCATGGGAGTTCGGATCTCATGGGAAACAGTTGCGAGGAACTGCAGAATTGGAAAACTGAATAAGCTCTCAATTCTAAATGAAGCATACAACCAAAGCCCCAAATCATAAAATTTGACCACATACCTGTGATTTTGCAACATCTGCAGCCTCCGCCTGTTTCTTGAGTTCCATCATATCATGATAATCATCTTCTACTTTGGCAATTCGATTCAAGGTTGCATTAAATATATGCCCAACCAGCAATGCAATAATAAGTACACCAACAGAAGTTGTTATAGCCAGCCACGGCCAAGGTGGTTTTTGCTTCAATCTATGTCAAAAACACCAACAGATTCACTCTCTATCATACTAATACATATTATGTCTGAAACTAAATGTAAAACTCCAACAGTTATGATCACTTTATTTTTGTGCTTTTTTCTTTTTATTAACAAGGTGAACTACTCATGTGAAGCAAATCAACTAAGAGTGAATATCAAAACCAGGACTAATTGCTTGCCTGCAACGCATCTCATGCTTCCTAAAAGGATCTCCAAAGTTGAGAGGGCTAACATGCTGCATTCCATTTTCTGATACATATGAACCATACATGCTGATTGGATGTGAGTGATTAGTCATGTCATAAACATTGACAAGGATGGTTTGCTTGCTTGCAAGTTGCTGAAGTAATTTCTCCACGAGGGACTCAATGTCAAAGATCCCACCAAAATATCTACAAGCCAGAAACATAAACAATTGAAAGGTTTTTAATGTTTACTATCTTTAGAATTAGTACATCATATATTTAAATCTTAATTTGATTTCATTAGTTAATGTGACATGCAATATTTTCCATCTAAGGATCACGTATCAGACTAAGAAGCTTCTCTCAAGAAAAAAAAGAGAAAATAGATTCATAGCACTTATGCTATTCACTTCATCTTAATTTTTTTATTTTTCAAAAAATTCAGGTAGATCATATATATAATACGCTATAATATATGGATGATCAAAAAATGTATTGAACCAGAAGAAATAATACCCATCAGTCACTTGAATTCTCTCATTTGGAGTGGCATTTGAAGGGAGATCCACCTTGTAGACAGCAAAAGTTAATATTACTCCAAGTCGATTTGTTTTCAATAACCTGAAAGGTGCAGTCAGGACCCCTGTTCCAGATGCCCTTGCCCGCAAAACATTTTCACGGTCTTCCTGCTTATAAGCAAATATTCAAATCACTATTAATCTCGAGACAGAAATTTTATGTCCTTAAATCTGATTTATGGCTTTTCAAATGGAAATTTACTAAGATGTTAAAAAAAGTACAACCTCAAACAAGTATAATCAACTACATTTTCACATCTTGCAAATAGTTTAAAACTAATGAAATGCCAGAAAAAATGGGAAGATAAAACAGAATTTACCTTGCCAGACAGCATGTCCAGCGAAACCACGTGGGAAACGGTATCTTGGGCAAAGATGACCGGAGCATATTCCTCTTGAATTGGAGATGGTTCCACGGCTTCCAGAGCATTATCATCTTTGTGCATTGGGGTTTGTTCCACTGTATCCATTCTTTTAATAGTCCATCCCTGCTGCTTCTCAAATTGTTCTCTTTCAGAGTGGAGCACCCTTACAGCATATGCCACGCCACTTGTAAGAGGCCGCTCAAAAGCAGTTCTTTCAGTGTAACTAGCAAAAGTTGTCTACACAACCTTAAAGTTAGTTTTCCCCTTCCAAGAAGCTAGCTATGACATATTATTAAGTCATAAATCATGATATTAAACACCTTCATCAAAATCAAAGAAGAATTAAGTTGACTCTACTTCTTCACTTTGTGGTTCCACACAGTAACAAACATAACGAATAGTTTTAGGCTTGGATACCAAATATGATTTTGAATAAGAAAGAAATGGAAATAGCTAACCTAGATATCGAGCTAAGTTATGAGAAACACACTTCAAAGTTCGAATTGCTGAATAAAAAATGAAAGGTGATGGAATTACTTGATCAATTGCTGAAGGACTTTTTCCATGATGGAAGGTTGAGATCAAAATGGACATTGCCTGAATATGGTTCATGCTCACATTGAATTGATCTTGTAACATCCTTGCCCTCTCATCACACATACTACCAAGAGTGTCTTTTCTCTTCTCAGTCGCTTGCAAGTTCGTGTACCAGAAGATCCATAATGATACTAAGGTCCAACCAAGCACCCAAGCAACTAAAAGCTTCCTTGACCATGTTGTTTTCGCTCTCTTAGATCCTATAAACTGGTAATATTGATGATGGATTTTGCGACTTTTTCCCGTGATCTCCAAAAATTTGAGCCAAACCTTGAGGCTCTCCCCCAGAAAATCATTTTTCGTTTCCATTGTTTCACCATCGATGAACCAGTTCTTCGAAATCAAGAGGACAGCCCAGTAGCATACAAACAAAATTAGATGCCCCACCTTCAAACAAAACCCGAACACATGAAGTAAACTCATCAACTACAGCAATCGACAGAAATTAACCCGACAGTGCAAAATAAGAAGTGGATCTGACTTCTTCGCTAATTACAGCTTCGAATTAACCGCGAGAGAGGCAAATCTACATAAAATATCTAGTTGCAATGGTCGAAAGAAAGGAAGAAAAAGTCCAAGCTAGAAAGGAGGGAGGGGGAACAAAGACAAACTGTAGAAGAACAAAACCCACTTTCAACTTCACAATAAAAGCGTAGATAGAAAATGATATGAAGGGGTAAGAAAGATGCTCTCTTATCCACGAAAATTAGCTCAATTCGAGAATGGAAGAGCTGACACTCAAATGAAAATAAGGGGAGATTTCAAGCGCACATACCACCCCCACCCCTTCCCCAGATAAAAGAAAGTTAAGAGAATCGCAAGATTCTGGGTTTCTCATTCCTTGCAGCTTTCGATTTTATCCCGGGAGCAATCAACCAAAACCCAGAACGACAAAAACAGGCCAAACCGAGCAACAAGCATTAGAATAATACTCACCAGATCCCAGAATCAAACCGTGAAAAAGAATCTAACGCCACAAAAACAAAAAATGGAGATAATGTCACACAAATCGCTAAAACCCAACGATCTGCAAAATTCAACTGTGTAGCAATTGGAGTTTGACCTTAGAAAGAGTTAGAGCGATCCCCTGGAAATCCAAACACAGTAAGAATTTACGAAGTTGAAAAAGATGACGCCAAGGAAGAGCTATATTACTACAAATGGCGGATTCCTAGACGCTGCGAACTAAGAATCCGTAAGATGAAATTGAAAATTAATATAGCGACGGGAATGTCCGCTAGCTGCTGGCAAACACGATCATCACTGTCCAAATGCAATATGCGTTGAATTAATAATTTTAAAATATTAAGTTGATAATAATATTTTACAACGAAATATTTTTTTTAATTAACTTAATATAAATTTTAATTCAATCAAACATTATGCAACAAATTAGAAATAATTTTGTTAA
This sequence comes from Begonia peltatifolia, assembly GCA_022433055.1. NCBI lineage: Eukaryota > Viridiplantae > Streptophyta > Magnoliopsida > Cucurbitales > Begoniaceae > Begonia > Begonia peltatifolia. The sequence goes on from CM039520.1 coordinate 5,936,884, forward strand.
AAGAATTTCGTAAATTACAATTACAAAAAATAAAGTAAAATATAATCGATTAAAAATATATTGTGCTCAGTTTTTACAATAATTCTGTTTATTATGACGTCATAAGTTGAAACAACATCCCCGTCCATCCTAGACTATGCAGACAACTTCAACACGCTAAGTTAACCCTACGTGTTTGTATGGGTGTAATTACGTTGACAAAAGTACCCTTGCTTCCATGCAACATTTTCGGAGTTAGATGATTGAACTTTTCCTGCGCAATGACATTCAAACCCTTCTGCTTTTCCAAATATTACCTTTGGGGAACCCTTGCTAGAAGCATGAACTCAACAGAAAATTCACTCTCTATTACTTAATTTTTTTTTTTCTATTTTATTCTTTTTAAATACTTGTTAAAGTATTAAACAATTTTATTCTACTCGTTGTAAAAAGAGATGCTTTATTCATTTGAATGAATATATCAAAACATTAATTAAATTAAAAGTGATAAGATAATATAAAAAAATAATAAATTATTTCTATAAAAGAGAAGACCAGATTTAATAACACAATAACGTGTAAAGATGACAAATGAGTCAAACGAATCTGAACAATTCTGATGCCTAGCAAACTAAACGATATGAGTCTAACGAACTGGATACAAAAAAAATTCAACCACAACTACGTCGCTAGCCGTTAAACAAATCAAAATTGCCAAATAAACCTAACTAACTAAATACACATAATTATTTTCAATTTATATAAATATAATATATATATCTAAAAAAATTTAATTATTTATCGTTATAATATCAAAATATAATAGTTACTTATTTAGTTAATAAAATTATTTTATTAATAAATAAAATAAAAATTATTTGAGAAAAAATTATTTGATATGATTTAATAAAAAATTTCACATAAATTATTATAAATATTTGATAGTTATATCATTATAAATTATACTTATACTAATTATATTAACAAATATGTAATTATCGATCATTTTAAATTAACGTAACATATGAGTTAACTGACCTGAGCCAAGCCAAACTCAGCCCACGCGAGCCAAACCGATCTTGAAAAAAATATAATTTATCAAGTCTAGCGAATTAACCGAACTTAACGATTTAGAGTAAAATTAAATCAATCGTACCAAACTTATTGTAGTACCAAGATAGTAGGGCTAGTTAGCAGTCCTCTTATTTGTCGTATCTATGAACGTGATATTATTGAAGACAAAGAAAGTAAGAATTGTCATAAATATCAATGCTTATTGGCGTGACACCTTGCCTCAATTAAATGAGCTGCTCTCCAATTATTCTTCTTTTTGTACTACACAAATGACAAATGTAGGTCAATATGGTAGACTCCACTCACAGTTCATGCTCTCCAAATTATAATTTTGACTTAGAATTTTTAAGTCTTAACTTTGCACTTTCTAACAGTACATAAATATACGAACATGTATTTAATTATTATATAAACAAATAATTTAGGGTCAAACGTGTATCACATTCATTGCGTGGAGATTAATTTTTCTATTGAATATTAAGGGCATTATTTATCGTGTCCAAGTTCTACTCCATTTGTCATATTTGTTTCTTTTTGTCTTCCTTTGGATCTCCCCCTTGTTTTTCTTTTTCTTTTTAATTTTATTTTTGTTTAATTTTGGATTAGATTTAAAACATTTAAAGCAAAATTCATGTTAAAATGTTTAATATTTAAAAATGTCTGATGTGGAAACGACTCTTAGTGACGTTTCAAATAATGATACATAATAAATTATACCTAATTAATTTACATTTTAAATGTATCAATCATTATTTGATACGTCAGTAATTTAATTAATTAAAATAAAATAAGTAAATATAATAATATATCTAAATCAATTGGAACCCCAATACCTTATATTAGAGAAAATGTGATTAATTAAACTCTAACAATAAGGTCTTTAATCTAATCCTTACACTTATTGTATTTAAATTTGAAAAATCAATTATAACAAAAAAGATGGAGATATGGAGTGGCAGGTTGGTAATTAAAAGAGAAAGAAGCTGTATAAATGTAATTAAGCACGTTGAGAAGTGATTAAGCAGTCAGCCAATCACTATTGGTACCACTTTTTTTCTTTTGTAATATGCAATATTTAATTTAAACCCAAAAGATGAGGTATTGAAAAAAAATTCATCACCAAGTAAATTTTCAAACAATTTAAACTTTGAAATATCGAAAGATTATGGCTGGTAACTCTGTTCTAAAAAAAACATAGAAAATGGTATCAAAATGTATTGAAATTTTTATTACATGTTCAACGTATCATTAAAAGATAATATTTAAGGTTTCATGATTTTTCAACACTTGTACGATTTATTATAATTTTTTACTTCTATTTTATAGAATATTGTTAAAAAAATTATAATAAATTATATAAGTGTTGCAAAATCATGAAATTTTTCAGATTATCTTCTTATGATACGTTGAACGTGTGATACAAGAAAATTCGATATCCTTTGTTATGTGTTTGACGGCCTTCACCGGTTAAAAAAATTCATAGTGACTATTCCAAAAAAAAATCATAGCAAACGATATCAAAATTTATTGCAATTTTTTTGTCATGTTCAACATATCATAGGAAGATAAGGTGAACAGTTTCATGATTTTGAAATACTTATAGGATTTACTATAATTTTATAAACGAGATTATATAAAATAGACGTCAAAAATTATAATAAATCGTATAAGTGTTGAAAAATCACAAAATATTCTAAATTATCTTCTAATTATATGTTAAATATGTGGTAAAAATTTTAATAAATTTTGATATCGTTTGCTATATTTTTTGTCGAAAACAGTGACTCTTTATGTGTGAGGTCACCACGTCCTAATTTCACTTGAACGTGCCAAGTGAGATCGGAGGACTGACAAGTTTATTTTAAATATTTTTTATACTTCAAGATTTAAATCGTCTAAAAATTTATTTAAAGATCAATTTTGTTTAGTATCTCACACTTCAGGATTTAATTTGAATATTATTTTTTTTTAGTATTTTTTAAGGTCTCTTTTGACATAGACCTTTCACGTAAGCTCCTTTGTTGCATACATTAATCAAATTTGGTAACTTATGACAATCTTAATGGCTTCCTCTCTATATGACAAGTGTTTTATTAAAAAAAAATTAAAAGTAATGATACGTTTTCTCTCAATTTTTACTTTGTGACGTGTCATTTAAAAAATATAATTAATGTGATAAATTAAAAAAAAATTAAAATAATTAATTAATTAATTATACCAATAAGTAAAAATTAAAAGTAAAATTATCTCGTTCTCATATGCGCAAGAGTTAGACACTCTTTTTGAACCTGTATTCCACGCAAGAGAAAGCCCAAACCCAAAAATTTCTTAAGGTGAAAATACAAATTAAATCTCCAACTTGGAGTTACGTTTAACTAAATCTTAGTTTAAACAAAATAAAACTTAGATTAGTTCAAATTAAACCTTAAATTTTTGTTTCTTAACAGGAGGAACCTTGATATTTGCAAAGTGAACAAAATAAACCCCAAAACTTTTTTTTTTTTCGTTTTGTGCGGGTTGTTCTGCTTGGTTTTCGTAAGCCATGTATAATATATTTTTTTAATTTGATGTCCGCGGGGATGGGCGAGTGCGTTGACAGAATCTGCCGCCATGGAAATATAGAACATATAAGAATCCCTACATACGAAAACAAACAAATGCTTAATATGTTTCAATATTTATATAAATAAGTTAAGAGAAAATTCTTATTTTTTTAATTATAATGATATAATTAGTGCAAATGATTGAATCAAGTTAAACCCAACAACTTAAATATTGAAATAGCACGTGGTAATTTTTTATACTCGTCGCTGATCAATTAGACCAAAACTAATTGGATCGATTTAATTTGTTTCGAGTGAATTGACCAAAATGGATAAAACAGTGAGAGTTTATCAGGAATAAACATTAAAGCATCAAAGTATGTATTAGTGTAAAATGAAAGAGTTGATGGTGAGTGGGGGGATGACAAGGATTAGGTGGAAATAGAAAGAGAGGAAAGAAAGAGAACAAAAGTGAAAAGTGAAGAAAGCACAAAGAGTGCATAATTATTGGTGGCATCATTAGAAGCACTTCTTCAAACTCTTTGTGACCCCCCTCGGGTGATTCGAATTTTATTTAGACTATATTCGACTCCCCGTAGCAAAATAAAATCATGGATTTTTCCTCTGTAACGAACGGTTCTTCCCACAAATACAAATCGTATTTTGATAATTGGTGCACCATCTATGGGTATGGTTTTGAAAGGAAAAGTGGGAGAAACAAGAAGTGCATAATTGGTTGGTATCATTAGAAGCACTTCCTCCAACTATTTGTGAACTCCCTCTCAACCCCATCGAGTCATTATAGCACCGCTAAAGTTTTTGACTTTTCGCTCGTCTTTACTTTTTGTCCGTACATGTCTTGTTTAGCGAAAAGGGCTAAAACTAAATTATTAATTTTTCTTATAGATTGATGATAGGCCATATAATAACTCATGCAGTATGAATTGTATATATTTTTGTATTGTTATTCTAGAGTTTGGAGGTTACAATATCTTCGCTTTAAGACGAGGTCAATGATTTGAGTGAATCTGCCATTAATGGCACTGTATGTTGCTGGTATAATGAGCTCATTGGATTTCAGATATCCAGATGTTTACTTTTATCTAAAACATGCACACTATTTTTTCGTTTATTTGAATTATAAAATGTTTTATTTCTATGGATATTCTTTTCATTCTTAAAATTGGAACAAACTTTGAATTTTGAACTCAATCAAAACTTTGGAGCATAAAATATTTTGTGTGCCCATAAATTCAACAGCATTTTGAAAGATTGACCTATTCAGGAATCTCCGAATCCACACTTTGTCTCGACTGCCCAAAGCATTTCTGTCACTTACTTCGTCCTTACTAGTATTTAGATGTCTAGATATCCACCATAAGTCTTTCCTCGTTTGTCCATCGCCCTTAACTAACTTCTTATAATAAAGTTAAGTGTTTCCTTCTTGATAAATAAATTTAACTACATATAACTAGCCTGATATAATCAATGAAAGACAGGTAGAATAAATTAATTCATACATTCACATAAAATTACCTTTAACCTAGACGTAGCTGATATGTCAATGGCCAAACTTTCAGACTCATCAAGTGATGGGAACACTATCCAAAGTTATTTGTTTACATGTTTAGGCTTGAAAAGAAGCAACAGGGGATGGGAGAAATACAGCAGGAAGAGCTTCGATGAGAATGTCAGGCGAAGAAATGAGAACCAGAATCTAAGCCACTGCAGTGAGGCAAGGGTAGAATGCAGTGCCACAAGCAATCCACTGCCTCTTCCTCCCACGCGGCACCACACAGCCTGGCACCTTCACCCACTCCTGGCTCAAGAAATTATAGGTAACCAATCGATTCATCTGTTTGGATCTCAATGACAACATGAGTAAGCCTTTGTTACCCAAGCAAGTCATCCTAACGTGCTTCCCATAAAACTCCAAGCACCAGATATTTGGCATTCTGTCAACCTCCTTCCACAAGAGTGTCATCTTCTGAAGTTCCCATATGCACACGCAAGTGGCTGCATTTTTTGTCAATAAACCCACTAGCATGAGCCGCCCATTGCACTCTGCAAGTGTGTGATCAGTCATGTGTGGTGGGGATGGGATTATGAATTGCTTCCAAGTGGCCGAGGCCATGTTGTAGGAGACAATCCCTTCTGGGTCTGACCGCATGAAGTAGAGTGTGCCATCTATTGAAACAGTCTGTGACCGGAAGTTTAAGCATAGTGGGAGCTTGATGCTTGAGGGTAAGTTTCCAGGGCGGGTCCAAGAGTTCAAAACCGAGTCATAAACTTCATATTCTCCATCACATCCCACCCAGAGGATCATGTACCCCCTGCTAGCTAAATTTTCATATTCAGTCATCCCAACTGCAACCCGTGACCAGACCTTGACCGACCTAGCTGGTAATTCTTTGAAAGATTGAGTGAGAGGATTGCATACATAGAAGTTCCTATGGCCGATGTCTAGAAAACACACTAGACCTCCTGCAGAAGCAACTGGCAAGATTATTAGCTTAGTAGGAAGAGAAGAAATGATAGGATAATGCCATTTTGTTGCGGTGGGGTCATATATGGCTCCTGAATTGAGGTTTTCGTGAGTGATGGTGTAAAACCAGGGGCTAGATTTTGGTACTAGCGCACATTGCTGGGAGAAACTTTCAGAATTCAGCAAAGTATTCCATTTCCGGCAAACTGAACGGAATCGAAAAAAAGTAGCAATGGGAAGTCTAGCGATGACAGCTTCAAAAAGATCCTCTGGAAAGTCTTTCCAAATATGTTGTTCCATGACCTCTATCGTATGTGTGACTTCACCTGACTTTCCCCGGTTCTGCTCCTTGCGAACTTTCTTTGAAGGAGGGGGCTTGCAAGATTCTGGCAATTTATAATTTCCTGATCTTCCGGCAGCCATTACAAGACTGTAATAATCATCTGTTGAGCTGTCATTAAGATTTGCGGAGCACAATCTGCGAAAATGTAGATATTGTCATTCTAAAACTCTGAGTGGGACAACATTCAAATAAAAAAAGAAACCCCTGAAAAAAGTGCAGGAACATCAAAATCAACAAATAATATATTTTTAGGGGTACATAATAGTAGCTAATTGTTTATTATGTACACGTAATATCATTTCATAGCTACACATGCAACACTGTACACATTTTTGTGGCTGAGAAATGTTCTGAAGTAGGGCCTTGTCCAGCTTTACATGCAGTTGAATTATGTCCAGATTGGACAATCAACCAACAGGTACGCTGCCAACAACTATGTCCGAAATGCAGCGTCTATTTTATTAATATAGAATGTGAGTTTACTTATAGAAGGAAAGTAGACGATGTTTCATTCTTCGGTTGGTACGAAGCATACAGATAGTAGATTAATTTATTTGCTCGTGGCTTAAAAGATGTTTGGTAGGTTGGAGAGATATATGAGATAATGAGCCTTCACTACCCCTAAGTATGGTAATCACAATGAATTTTTGAAGCGCAACCATATTTGTTCCTAAAAGGAAAAGAAATTGTTGAACCAAATGCAATGCAAGTTGCATAGTGCCATTGTACTTTCCAAACCATTCCCTTTTGGAACAAGATTTGGGAACGCAATAAACAAACAATGTTCTCTAACATCATCCTTTAGGCAGGATATCGTTCATGGATAGTTGTCAAACTAGTCACATGTGACTTAACTTGAGCACTATCCCTCAAGTCTTCGTCCTAAAAGTTTACCACTTTTTTCTCTTAAAACTTCATGCAACATATCAGCAACTTATAAGAAAATCCTTGAATCCCACAGAAGCCATCAACATTTTTTATATAACTCAGATATGACTGTAGTGTTTTCTCTCTCCCACTTGGTTTTATTTAGATTACCAATTCAACTAAGATTTTGGTAGCTCTTCTGGATGCAGGATCATGTATAATATAGTAGGATGACAACAAAATTAAACAATGTTCTCCCTTCTGATGTACCTATATAGTTCCTGTAGCTTCTTACATCCCCTTTTCAAAATCTAAGATGTGAAACAACACATCAGCAAATGATATCGCAGTTATAAGTTGCGTAACTAACAACCTGTTGATAACAGACTTACAAAAAGGACCGAAAGCTGTAACCGAGGCATAAAACCAACAATGGTTCCAGTTTCCTCTTGAATTATGTTCTTGAGATCTAGTTTCTTAGATTGAGTCCTCACCACTTATTGGTGAATACTCATTACCTTCTTTCTTAACAAAAAAAAAAAAAAAAGAAGAAGAAAAGGCAGCCACTTAACGGACTAAGATTGAGGTGGATTTTGACTTAACAACCCTCTAGAAGAAAAAGTAAGACACCCATAAAAAGGCGTACGTAATGAGTGAAATCAATAAAGTTTTAAGCAACCGCTAAAAATATATACGCTGCAGACCAAGAATCCAAGAGATATCATCTATGATATAATATATAATATCTCAAAGTATATTTTTTTTCCATCACTTATGCAAGTGAAAGAAATGTCCAATTTCTTTTTTTCTTTTTTATCAGAACCTCAGGAATCATCCGACGTAGAAAATACAAATTTAATATCTGCCGTACTCAAACTTAGTCGTGATATAAGTAACATAAACCAAAACCCTCTACTGATAACATATGAAAATAAGTAGTACAATGACCATCGTTTTCCTCAAACTTTAACTTTAGTTAACTTGAGTGTACCCAGTCATCAACATCATGCCACACTAATTTTGACAAGGAAGTTTAAGCATCACAGGCACATCACAAATGTTCGACCAAATGATGTCAATTAACTTTTCTTTAACCAAAAAGCTGGCCCAACATTGAAAGTTTACTACTTCTTTTAATAGTGAACTATGCATAACCCATCAAAACCCAATCACAGGTAAATCCAAGTAAAAGTTTTCAACACTGGTAATCAAAAGAAAAAAGATTCAGTGGTACTAATATTTTTAAAGGGCAAAGAGATCTCTCTTGAAAAATCAAACATTGTAAGAGTGGCAAATTAAAGGGTAAAGTGATGTCTCCTGACCTATATAAAAGGTATTAGTAATACTTTTTTAAAGCCCAAAGTTTATTATCTATCACACGCTCAAATTTACCTTACTTAGTGTTGTTGCTGAGCTGTCCCCAACGAAATAACTAATCCTGAATAACAGCTACTAGTTTTTAATTTGTTGTTGCAATTTTGGTCAAAAGAGTTTGCCATTATAAGAGAGTTACTTTTATAACGAAGAAAAGAATAAAACATAATCAAAATTCTTGCCAATGTCTTCAGACCACTGGGATTGAGATAATTCAGTCCAGGAATTTATTATTTGTAACATCTTTTTGTTTGTTATGTTTATTTCATTTTCATAATTTGTTTTGTAGGAGTTTGGAGACACAGACATCTCAGTTCGACAACTCCAGATAGCAGAAGATAGATATTTCCAAGTATTTTGTGCCACATTTAAATGCATTAAGCATCACGTCCAAAACAAATCACCTCATGCTTCTCGATAAAATAGGTACCAACTTTCTATTTCCCACATGTTATGAATAGCTATTTTGACATATCTACCTGCTTTAGTGAGTTGACACTCTCCACTCAGACTGAACAAGAACATGCCGGAATAGATAAGAGCAACCAATTGATTCACTTGTCAAGAAGTACATGCCTAATTTCACCCAGGAATCCAAAACTAAGAAGTACAACGAATTCCAAGGAAACTTGAAGAAATTAGGGAAAAATTGCAACTACCAACTAGCGTCATGAACAATCAAACCATTATCATAGATGCTCAACCTAGCAAAGAATAATTAGAAAATAAATTAGTTATGAATCACAGGGTATACCTTATTAGAACAACTTCTCAGACCAAAAATAGAGAGACGAAATTTCAGAAAAATCAACATAACGAGCTTAAACTCCAGTAAAAAAGAAAGGAATCAATCCACACTGCCAAAGCGATCCAGAGAACTGATGAAAATACCAAAGAAAGAGCAAAATCAAATAAATCACATGGAACCACAACACGCAAGTAAAATTTCACCAAAACCTCCAAAAAAACACACAGCGAAGACAGATAAACAAGCATTGAACATAAAGTTGAAAGAGATCTGCGCAGTAGAGAGAAAGAGACCTTTGGTGCGAAATAGATTGGGCGAGAAGGAGTTGAGGAAGAGGTTGAAGAAGGTGAGTGTGAGGAATAGGAAGAGGAAGAGGATGAGAGCCGTAGAGTTCCCAGAGCTCCTGAAGCTGACCGATTAGCTGCCTAAGCATGGCCGGGCCTTCCATGGCCAGCCCCACGTTCTCTCTCTATATCACTCCCTCTCTCTCTCTCTCTCTCTCTCTTCTCGATTACTTCCTCTTCCTTTTCGACACTAGCATTTATAAAATGTTAATAGCAATGAATTTTACCGACCCGCACGCAACCTGTCTTTCCTTTCCCCTTTGATTTTCAACGTCCCTTCCTTCCCGAAATGCCCTCCAATTGGCATTTCAATACAAGTGGTAGTGTAGTAATTTGGATGCAATACAGGGGCATAAAAGTAAAAAAATAATTTTTGAAGGCAGTAATTTAAATTTTATAGAAAGTGGAACAATAATAATGAAGTCTGCAATCCACGTGTGTGAACGGTGATGCTTTATGATGGTCAAGAAGACCGAAGGTGGGGCTCAGTTTTCTTTTAATCGTCCTCGAGAATGATCCGACGGGTGAGATTGAAGATCAAAGCAAACATACGCAGGCTCCTCCCTTTCTGGTCCTAGTTATTCCACGCACTCGGTCAATTACCATGATTGCCCCTCACTCTCCCCTTCACTTTTTTCTTTCCCATTTTTATCATCATTTTCTTAGCATCACGCATAAATGACCTTTTTTTTTTTTTTTTTATGTCCCTATTTATATATAATGTTATTTTAATTATTTATAATTTAAAAAATAAAAATTATAAAATTGGGTAAAAAGTAAATATAATATTATTTTTAATAAATATATTAAAAGTGATTGACAATAAAATAATTTCAGTTTTTCATCGATAAATAAATTTTTAATAATTTAATAGAAAAATATTTATAATTGATGCTAAATAAATCATTTAATTTAGGTACACATAAGGGTGAAGTCAGTCCAAAATTGAGCATGGTTTTTGGATTGGGTTCCCATTCAATTCCCTTTTAGTTTTGGTTCACTTTCTCCTTAGATTTTGATTAGTTTTAGTCGATTTATGTCCATAATTTTGTCAGATTACAATTTTTCTAACGCCGGATCGATACAAAATGGTTTGTCGGAATTGAAATCAATATTGAACGAAAAAAAACCTTGGGGTGTACTTAATCAACCAAATCGGTCCCCCACATACAAATTTAGTGGATAAATTTGTTCGATTTGTAAAAACCTGTTGCTTTTGGAAAATTAGATCGGATAAGGCCTCGTTTGGGGGTTTTCAAAAGATAGTTATTTCAAGTTTTAAGCTACTAGCTAGTGTAATAAAGTGCTTTCCTTCACCAACTAAATGGCTTATGTTAAACTGTCATTGTCGTCCCATCAAACACGACCTAATCCAACAATGCCACAATTCAGGAAATCTTCCATGCTTCAAGTCACGGCATAATGGACAATCTCCACGCCCTCGAGCAAATACCCCCCCTTTTATTTGCCTTCCTACCCATTTTACATTTTTTGATATATATTCTAATTAATTTATTTGAATATTAGAGTAATGTTCACTTTATCATGATTCGGTAGGCCGATCTATGATTTATTATTCTTGAACGTTGTTGGTGACGTCCTTCCATTTAGTAAGCACCCAAAGACGAAGAAGAGCATACTAAGCGGCTTTAGAGGTTAAGAAAATCCTATGGCCTAGACAATTGTCATTTTGGATAGTTAACCTAAAGACTCTTTCTATAAAAAGAATATATACATATTAATTTTGTCACGTTCTCAAGTAAAATATATGACTTTATTTCATGGGTATTCCATAGTATAATGTTTATCTAAATTTTCTTTTTTAAATCAAGCAAACGAAAAGGAAATTGGTGGGGAAAAAGGGTGTGAAATAGGAAGAAATGATGAGAGAAAGAGGTGAGAGATACGGAGGGAAAATGAAGTAAGAGTTATAATGATTAGGGTTTGGAGGAAGGGGATTGGGCAGCGGTGGGTAATCATTTCAATTGGGTGGTTTGAATGGCTTTCATAATTGCCTATCATTCTTCTTCTTCATCATTGATTTCTTCTTTTACGTGTGCATTCTGGCCTGCTTTTAAACTTCCTACTTTGCTTTAAACCACGTTCACCGGACTCATCCTCGATTCAGTTTGGTTCGATTTTAGTACAGTTTGGTTCGATTTTAGTACGTGATTAGATCCATTCGACTAGAAATAGAAAACGAATGAAAATATAACTAAAATGTTAAAATGGTGGTAGAGTAGTCAGAAACCAACTTTATCGAGTCGAAGAATGGTCAACTATTTAAAAAAATAGGGCATCTTGTATTGACTTTTTAATTTAGTCGACTCACTAGTATTACTGTCAGTTTTCTGAATTATAATTAGTTTTCAACTTTTAAGCAGCAAATAAATATGACGAACTCTGTTCAAGAAAGTTTGAATCCTTAGACTCCAAAAACAGATTCAAATCAAACTTGTTGGAAGAATTCGATTTGATTTGGTCGGTTCCAACACAAGACCAGCTGACTTTTAGCAACAGAATAAGACCGGCCCAAATTAACCATAAGCCTCGTATTACCAGTGGACGGGCTTCGATTCAGCAGCGAAGATTGGGCTACCCACAGGAGGGAAGTTTTGCCGATACCGTGGTATGATTGAACAAGTATTCTGTAATGTATTCCGATCTTCGATGACTGATCACCAAAGAATTGATATGGAGGAATGGGAGTGATCGAGGAGAGTGAAACACGAAAGGTTGGAGGTGGGGATGTGAATGAAATCAAAACATCATTTTCTATCTTGGGATCAAAACTAAGAACACCCAAATCAAACCAAACCAGAGGTAATGTAGTAGTAATAGGAAAAAAATGGAGAAACAAGAATCACACAAATCGATTAAATGGCTTCCTTCCGACACCTGCCGGCAAGGAAATGGTTGAATCCACGCTCACGTTGTCTATTCCCTGTAAGGATTGTTTCTTGTCTGAAATCCTTTGAGAGCTTGAATCCTTGCCGGAAAACAAAGACCCCTTATTCCACTTGAACGGCGACGAAATCCCTTGCGTCAAAGGAAACGACAACCGTCTCTGAGACTCGCTCGTCGGAGTCGCCGAAGTCTTTTCCTTCGGATTACTGCTAGCTCTCACCCTGGCTTGCGCAGAAGCCGTGGGAGCCATGTAATGAGGAACTGAAAATGGAGGGCAGCTTGTGAGACTATCATCGTCCTTCAATGTCATATCACAAAGAGATTCAACGCCGCTGGCTCTAGGTCGAGAATGTCGGAAAAATCCTGAACCGTCCGTCGGTGGATTTCGAGTCGGAATCGGTGGAGTTCTTGCGGCTTTCGAAGACGAAAATATGGCGGATCGTGTCGATTTAGGCGTCGGCGTATCCATATTGTCGATTCCAAAAGACCGCTGTTTCCGATCGTTTGCTTGGAATCGCGGAGTCGGATTTTGCTCATATTGCGGCGTAGGTGGAGCGAGTAAGAAATTTTTCAGTGGCTGAGGTTGAGAAGTATTCACCGGAGGATGCTGTCGTTCTACCCAGTTCCACCACCATGGATATCCAGAAGATCGAAGCTCTGATACAGCTGCTTGAGCAGATTTAGGAGTCGCCCCCCTCCATAACTGGCACAAGACAAAATTAAGATCGAAAGACATGGAGAAAACGCCATAAATAGGTTCAAACACAGTACCTGATTTGAATGCGCATACGCCATAGCTCTCTCTCTCTTAATTACTGCATCAACCTTTCTCTGCAACCTGGCCTCTACTTCCTCCTTCGTCAGCACGCTATCGTCCCAGTCTTCATTGTTACCTGTCTCAGACTATTGCAGAGCATTACACTCCCAATATCAAACTATATGTAGTTTGAATCTTTGAAGAAGAAGCACTTACAGCTTGGCTGAAGGCAAATTTTCCCAAGGCAGCCTCTGGTGTATCCTTGGGGTTGGGACGATGGGCTTGGCTTTCTAACAGTTGAATCCTCCTGGACTGTATTTGAGCTTGAACCCGCACCAGTAGCTGCATTTGTTTCATGGCGGTCATGGTTTGGCGCTTCACGTTCTGTCCTCTCACCACTCCTTGAAGCCTCACCAAACCCTTCAGCGCCCTGAAGCTCTTCCTCGCCTGCCAGTATCAATCACAACTCTTACGAAATTTTGATTCCCAGTACCCCGACAACTGAATAATGTTTCGACGGGAAATGATAATTGATATGTTAGACTATTTTTTTGTTTAATCAAGACTACCATTTGTATTTGGTTAACCCTAAAATTCTTCAAATGTCTTTTAAGTTTTATTAATCAATTAACCTACTCTGCTCTGCTCTAGTTATCTTGATTGATTCGATTTTTTAAACATAATTGAATCACACTATTCAAAAATTCAAAATTGAGTTCGAAATGAAATGTGTCTAAAATAAATTCTCGAAAAAACTAGAATGGATTAAGATGACTAATAAAAACACAAAAAAATAGGACGTTGACAAATGTTGCAGTTTTACTGGAACAAATAATTTAAGATAGCAATTTTCTCTCGACTCGAAACTGCATCAAAGCACAAAGAGATACTTGTGACATGTGACAGTCTAAGAAACTCATAGTAGAACACTATTGCTTGATGTAGAGACAACATAATAAATTAGCCAAGAATTCAAAGAAACTTACCATGTAACCTCTATACGTGGCTTGAATCTTAGTAGCCGAAGCGTGATGGTTTCTGAGAGTTGGTTCTGGTCTCTCCCTGCGCCAATGAGTAATCCGCGGAGAAGAAGCTCTCGGAGAAGCAACTCTTGGGGATGAAGGAGCCCTCGGGGAAGGTGGTCTAGGAGAAGCTGGTCTAGGAGGCGCAAACGACGGAGTTCTCGAAGGAGGGTCCGGCGGCGTCTGAGGCCCACACGCCGCTGCCCGTTGCTGTTCCCTTTCATAATCCAGAAAGATTTTTTCGACGCTGCTTGGCTCCCTGAAGAGAGGAATGAACGAGTTGGACTCTCCATGCCTCAATTTTCCGGCCCCCTTCTTCTTATCTTTCCTACTCTTCTTCTCCAAATCCTGCGTAACATCATCGCGGTCTTGTTTAATTACCGGCTCGTTCGAACAGTCGTTTTGAGAGAGAGAGAGAGAGAGAGAGAGAGAGAGAGAGACTTACATTTGCAGGCTTTTCTTTTGCGTGAGGAGAGAAGACTCTTTTAATGGCAGAAAACCAACTTCCTCTCCTCCCCATCCTCCTAGCATTACTCTCTCCCACTAAAAAAGAAGAACAGATAGTATGCAGAATTCGGTGTCAAACGGAAGTTTCCATAGCCAAACTCAGAAAATTTAACATAAAGAGGATTTCTACCAACAAAATGCAAAGAGGAAAAGGTCAGAGTCTACTGATCTACTCACAGAGAAGGTGGAATGGTTATAGTATGATCATAAATTGGGGTAGAAATTCGCGCAGCCTCACAGATCTGTGCTTTTTTTTTCAAAATTTTAGAGAGAGAAGCTAAAGCAGAAAAATTTTGAGATTATCACAGAATTCAAATTTTGGGTCGGTAAAAATTTGAGTTGGTAAACCAGGAAGTTCAATTTCTGGGTTGAAATGCAAAATTTTGAAAGGCAAAACAAGTAGTACCAAAGAGATTCGTTTTGTTGGGTAAAAGAAAAGAAACACCCTATCCACCTGGTCATTTCAAGTCTTCTGTACGGCCTGGCCAAACACCCCAGAAGGACAAAACTGGAGAGAGAGAGAGAGAGAGAGAGAGAAGGGTTCAAAGCTTGAAAGTTTTGAAAGATCGAAGACAGCATTTTCAGCCCAATTCAGAGAATTTATTTTCTGCAAATTGAGATTACAAAAGAGTATAATTTACCTAGAGAGACCCTCAAACCTTCAAAGAGTGGTTGCCCATCACAAGGAAAAACGATGAAGCTCTCTCTCTCTCTCTCTCTCTCTCTCTCTCTCTACCCTTCCTCTTCCTTACGGCACCTTCAATGCAAAGCTTCTTCCCCAAAACCTCTTTCTATATCTCTCTCTCACTCCCTCAAAACTTTGAATGCGGTTCTTGCTGGTAGGGAATTACTTTCGCCACCTTTAATCTTTTGTGAAATTTGTATGTTTTATTTCTGCGTTCATGATGATGCTAATGATGTTAGAGAGAGAGAGAGAGAGAGAGAAAAGGAAAGTTAGTAGCTTGGCCACTTTCTCACTCAATCTGATCACCCATCAAAAACCTTTACTTGAAGGAGAAGACTATTTAGAAAGTTCAGTTTGGCTATCTGATTTCTTAAATTATTAATTAACTCCTTTTCGAAGTAGACATTGATTGAGACCATGTTCATATTTGATGCTCCCCTATGTTACAGTTCCATTACAACCACGCCAAAAGGGGCTGTCGTTTTAGCACATTAATGAGGAGGGCACACGTATACACATTTCCTCCCGAAAAGCCTTCAACGTTTTGCCATGGGTAGAGAGGTCACCGACATGTACATAGTATTATACTCAACGTACCAAATCAACTTAGACTAATAAGAAATAATAGCGTAAAATAATGTTAGACCTTATAACATGTTGTGTGACTAAGTGTCTATGAAAATTGAATTATCGCACAAACGAAATAATTAATTGTGGCTAATACATGAAAACAAAAACCAGGTGATATAATAACAAGTAATATTTTTGGTGGGGCCATTGAAAGATACGATACAAAGAAGATAAACCCCCCCAAACAAACTGCAGATACGTTTGAAATCCTCTTGCACTTTGTAGAAAATACAGATGCTCTTAACTTTTTTGTTTTTTTATCATCTGATGGAAATGTATTATATATATATAATAAATTCATGATTTATATTTAAAATATTAATTATATTTTATATAATATAATTAAATAAAACTCAACCACGTAATATTATATTATTTTTATAATATTAATCTATTAAAGAACATTTAATTGTATAATAAAAATGATTAAATATGTTTTATCTGAATTTTGTATAAGTTACAATTCAAACATCTTGTACATGGGAGAAAAATTAAATTAAATAAAAATTCATTTATAAAATTACTTTGTTTGTTAATTCAGTTACCAAATAATAAATACGCACATTATAAATTAATTATTTAATTAAAAATTAATGATAGTCAAAGATGAAGATATAATATAAGACATTAAAAAATTTTATACCTGACTTTATTGTGAATTTAAATAAAGTATCAATACATATATAATAACTATATTAATAAACATTTTGAGTGAATATATTATATGGTTTTAATATTGTAATTTTCACCATTTAGTAAAATTAATTTGAAATTAATAATTATGGTAGTTAATATAAAAAGTTCAAATTAATTGACGATTATTGATGTTTAAAAACTATAGGTCCATCGATTCGTTTATCATCTTATATCATTATTAAAATAAATAAAAAAATAAATTAAATAATTAATTATGAATTAACTATTTAATATATTCGTATAACGATTAGATAAATGTTGACATGATTTAATATCGGAAAGGTTGTTACAATATCATTAGATAAATTTATTGAATAATTGTTTATTCAAATTATTAAAAAACTAGTAAATTTATTCATTAAATTTGATGAAACCAAAGCTTAAGCCGGGGCTTTGAGGATTTAAGCTGTGGCTCGAGGGTCCAAGTGGCAACTCAAATTGCATATTTACTGCTACATGAGCGTGTAGTTTATAATTTTATTCTCCCCTAACAAATTCTTGTCTTACGTTTACGGTCTATTTTATGAAGACAAAGACGATTCAAAATTCTAATATAAAAGTTAAACTTTACGAAGAAAAAATACACGATCTCACGTTACTTGATGAGTTAAAAATAAATGGTTTGTAAAAAGAATTATTCTCTCAACTTAATACAGTGCATTTTGGAATCAAATTTAAGAGTAAAATCGTACAGATTTTAGTATAAAAACAGATAATATTATATTAGAGAGACGAGTGATTCCACACCGTGTTCATCTTAGTGTTATTTTTTCGATTTTCTCTGTATGTCTTACGTTTATGTATAATGTATACATAAGCTCGACTCAAATTGCTATTACTTGGTGATCTTCACAACAAATTTCAACTACAATTAAGGTGCTTAACAAACACAAATGATTAAGGAAAGAGAATTATAATTAACAAGACATAAATAGGAAAGGTAGTTGGAAAGCTTAACAATAAATTGGTGTGAAGCCAATAATTAATTTGCCCGTTGAACTCTACCAAACTCAATTATCAAACATACGATGGAGATTACTGGCCTTCCATTTTAACCTCTTTAATTATGCTTTTGTTATGAAGTCGCTTTTAAGCAAAAGTATTTCATTATATTAATCCAATTACTACACGTATTATTATTAATTGTAACTATTTTTTATTTTCTTAATATATTTTTCTTTTTAAAGCATTATTATTTTCAATAAAATAAACATATAAATTACTATCTTTAGAACTTATAAAGTCCAAAATATTAGGGATGCAGTCCGGTCTACCCGGGAACTGGATGCGTCACCCACAGCCCCACGGTTAGAACCGTGGGATTCCAGTACTAGAATCAGAACCAACTGTGTTTTATTGTTCTGCCTTCCAATTCAGTTTCGATTTCAAACAATATTTATTACTTCTGTTGTTTTTGGGTCAATTTTAGACGGTTTTTTATGGGTTTGGGTCGGATTTTAATTACTTTTGGTTGAATTTTTTACCCAAGTTCGATGCATCTTTAAAATTTTTGCCTACCAAAATCGTGGATTAGACCGTGGATCTGGAGAAGTTAGAATTAGAACATGTTCCTTTGGTGGGCAAACCACACCAAACCAAACCGGAATCGAAACCGGGGTTCAGGTCCGGTTTTGCCCAACTCCGTTAGAATTAATGTTTTATATTTTGATTTAGTTAACCGGATTCAGTTAATTATAATCGTAAATTAGAGAAAGGTTTAATCTAAATGACCCCAAAAAAATGGAAGATGAAGAAAAGAAAACAAGCTTGAATTGACACAGAAAAATTAGTTGTGTTCTTCACCAGCCATTACCATTCTGCTAAGAGGACTAGGCCCAAGCTTCTTCCTTCTCAATATATTCCTCCTCCGTATCACTTCCATCTGATTTCTCCTTCTAATCTGCATCATCGCCTCTTCTTCTACCACAAATCTCCTCATCAACACGTCGTCGTTCAGCGATTTTCCCCGGAAAACTCGCCGGCCTTCGACGCTGATTCTCCCGCCCGGAATCCCTTCTCGAGCGCAATTCGAATGGGGCTTTGATCGGGGATAGCTCTGGCTTCTTCTCGGCGGAAGCTCAGCCTGGAAAACCTCATTGTAAGAGGATATCGGAGCGCATAGACAAACCCTTGTGAACGAAGTGGCCATTTTTAACGAGGTGCATTTTCTGAGCTTGTGTCTGTTCGAATTTCCTGGCTGATTTTCCGTCGATTTCGATATTGTTTTCCAGAGAGTTAAGTTGGTTGATTGAATCTCCGTTGATCTGGAAATGCTTCTCCAGAGAGTAGCCACTTCCATTGCTCTTTGATACCAGGGTTTCCTGCGATACGTAAATTGCATTTCATGCATTATTTCTCTAAGCACATTTGATTACATAAATCAAATTACAATCTGCAGTTCTTTAGGTCAACCATTTTTGTCCGATTGGAGGGCCCAATTGGGAAATATTCCCAGAATAGGTCGAAATCTGTTATCAATGCAATACCCATTTCAAATCTTACGGACTTGGTCAAACTAAAAGCAATTGCTCAACCTAATCCTTTTCTTTTTTTAGTTTAATTATAAGAGAATAATATAATAATAATATTTACTAATCCCTATTCTCTGAGCTATTTGAAACTAGAGCAATTAGAGAATGACTTTGTTGGTTTCCAATAATTCAAATAATTCATCCTCTGATGTAGCTTTCCAAGCGTAGCAGCCCTAGTTTATACTTTATAGAGTAGAAATTTCAAATTAGGGAGTTAACTCAGTAAAAGCTTATGGGAGGCTAATATCCTCACTGTGACTACTTTCTCTAAACTAAACCATCACATTGTAACTCAGAATGTGTGGGAATAGATCTACAATTGGTTGTAAAATGGTAGAAGACCCTACAATCTGTTCTTTCAAAAACCAAATACTCAAGATCATGGACAAACCCAACTAGAAGCAGCTGCTTTATGCATCATTATAATCCTCTGAAACAGCACAAGAGAGAAAGAGACAGGGGGTAGAGAGAGAGACAGAGAAAGAGAGATGGTCTGCATACCTAGAGTTTGAGGACTTGGGATCTTGCATGAACAAGCATAAAGCTGAGCCTGAAAATGATGAAGATGGTGGGAAGATAGAAATAGAGATAGAGAGAGAGATGAGCAGAGGTTTTCATCTGGGTTGGGGAAGAAGAGCCTTTTGTTTCAATTTGTGAGTGAGAGATAGCGTTGGCATTGCCCTTCTTTTCCTTTTCTCCATTCTTTATTACAACCCAATCCTCTTTTGCTTTGCCAGACCATGACCCTGATTCCTTCTGGGTTTTTTCATTTCAGAGAGAGAGAGAGAGAGAGAGAGGTTGAAACTGGAACTTTCCAAACCAAAGTAAATGGTAGCTTTTAATTCAATGACTAATAGCCCTGAATCTGTTCACTTTACAAACCAAAAATCCTTTAAATTAATTGCTTTCCAGTTCCCAGATCCTGAAAAAGCAGATACACCCATGTCTTAATAATGATGTTTATCTCCTAATTTCTTTGTTATAATTATGATTATGTGAAGGAGATCAGATATTAGTCTGTAAATTGATTAGTTTAAGCATCCCTACCCCTCCTTACACACATAATCACTGCAGCAGCTCATTAACTTTCTTTGCACACATTCTATTTCCCTGCCCAACAAAAACCTTTCAAGATTTATTTATTTTTTATCTCATTTAATGGGATGCTGTTGGGTTAATTATTATCCACAAAAGCAATAAACAAATAAATAAATAAGTAAACAATTGCTTGGAATGCAGAACTTTTCCATCGTTTGTCTGGATTTTCTTCAAAAAAGCAACATTATCATTAGTTCAACACAGTGCACGATCATATGACTTTTGTCTATTATAATTTGTGAGACAGTTATAGCATGTGTAAATAAAATAAATACACATTTCCATTTTTTTTTTATTAAAAAACTGTTTTTAAAAGCAGATTGTAAGCAGTACTTGCAAATTTTCTTTATTTTAAAAATAGATTTTTATAAGCATAATAATTTGGTGATGGATGGCACCATGATTTCAGGTAAAATAATATTGACTTTATATAATTAATTTTCCTTATAAATGTTTTGGTCGCTTGTGTATTCAATTAAGTGAACTTTTCTTTGTACAACATGCTAGCAAGTAGCATATATGCAATATAATCCATACATACATATTTATCAAGGAAATAAAAATAGAGATTTAAAGTAAACAGATTTACCTGGAAATTCTAGATGGAGAATAAACACAGCTAGAAGAAGAGAAACTATTGATTATCGGGCCTACCAACCCAATCACTCTACTACTACACCATATTATAAGAAATATAGAGC
The DNA here is from genome assembly GCA_022433055.1 of Begonia peltatifolia. NCBI lineage: Eukaryota > Viridiplantae > Streptophyta > Magnoliopsida > Cucurbitales > Begoniaceae > Begonia > Begonia peltatifolia. The sequence goes on from CM039520.1 coordinate 5,958,175, forward strand.
GAAATGTATATTAACATTTAAAATTAAAAGTGCAGAGCAAGTATGTCATTTTTTTAATTTACCGTTAATCTCCTGAACTTAGGGATAATAGAGGGAAACTTGGTTTTCAAAGCATGGTATTGTTGTCAAAATCACCTCTTACGTTGAGTTTTTCAATTTGTTTATCGTAAAAATTAGTTTAAAAATTTTACTGGGAGTTATTTCTCTTTAGATATTGTTGAACGAAGAAAATTATATACAAAAATATTATCTCTTTGATGATAATCTTAATATCATAGGTTTAATTACTAATACTTCTAAATTCAAAGGTAATTTATTACCAAACTCCAACATATTTTACTACAATCAAACAGGGAAATTGAATGTAATATTTTTGACCCAAACATCTACCGGGGGGGGAGAGAAAAGGCAAAACCCAATGGCACTGTATCCTTTTCTTTTAGAGAATGTAGTCAAATTAAAATAATTTTGTCGGCTGTGGATTTGAGGGGGACAAGTATTCGTGGCCACTAATAACTTTTACGATCTTTGCCGAGTTCAAAGTTTAATTAATTAATAAACCCACTACTAATCATCCCCTGTACTAGCAGTCTTCGATTGAGATGGAAGCATCGACAATCCCAATAAAGATTAAATTCAAGTTCCATTTTGGAAGAAATTAAAAAAAAAAAAAAAAAAAAGACCAAATTGGTGCCCCTTAGCCTTCCCTTTCGTTTTGAATTTTGTTGGGTTTAACGTAAAGAATGATTGAATTTAAAGGGTAGATTTGGGATTTACTGGGCTCACTTGACGAAATTGGGAGAGTAAATTTTGTGAGCAGATTGAAAATGATGACAAAGATTGATATCTTTTGAGAGAAGAGAAAAAGAGTATCGAGTTATTGCTAATCATCCTTTGATTTAAACCGAAATGACTACAAAAAGACGACACCTTTAAAAGACAAGACACAATAATCTAAACTTCAACACTCAGTTAATTCAAATAAACTGCTTAAAGATAGGGGCGGAATAGGTTTGGTTCGGTTTATTTTCAAGCCGAATTATAAATGAATCAATTAGGTTGACTTTTTGAATTTTTGAACCAAATCGACTCCAAAACCGAAGTGTTGGCCGAATGCTTAAATCCCCCAAATACGTAATTACAACTTCAACGACGTCGTATTACTTTTAACGAATCGCTAAAGGAGTTGCGAAACCAAGTCTACGGTTGCTCTTCCTCTGGGTTTCCTTCTCCGATCGAGAGAGGGATGGGAAGAACGGTGGATACGTATCAGCTTGGTGTAATGGTGGTGATTCTGGTTTTGTGCGTAGCGTCTCTGCCTCTTTGTTTGGGATCATCTACAGAGCATCTGGGGTCAAGAGAATGTGAAGATCTTGGTTTTTCAGGATTAGCACTTTGCTCCGATTGCTACACTCTAGCTGAGTACATCAAAGATCAAGGTCATCCTCTTCTTTTTTCCCCCAATTTCTTTGCCATATGCTTGATGTGAAATGTTACAAGTTTGTTCAAAAATTCCATCCAGAAAACCTCTTAAATTTCCGCAATCAATTGCTATCATTTTTTTTTTTTTTGGTTTCTGTGGAAAAATTAATTAAAAAAAAACTGATTTCTTTCTGTTCTTTTGATCTTTATTTGGTTTCCTGAGTCCAAAATAAACGAAGTATCTGGTAGGTTGAATTCATCTTTTGAAAGTAATAATCGAGAGAGAGGCCAGAAGTGGGCATCTTAGATTGCTATTTAGCTTGAAATATGGTCAGAGATAATCTTTTTTCGCATCCATGGACACTATACTTTCAAATTTACTGCAATCACACTTCATTCTGTTGTTTATCATTCTTTTTTCTCATTTTTGGCTCAATGGAAAATCTGTTGTCTGAATTCATCTTAAATAATGAGAGTAAAATCCATGCTTTGATTACAGATCTAGTATCAGACTGTATGAAGTGCTGCACAGAGGATTCCGAGGACGAGTTGAGCAAGGTGCACTGCTAATGATGTTTTAGTTGTACTCTTAATTCAAATAATTTTTTTAAACTGAGTTTGGCTTTAATTTACGTCAATAAAATATGAGACCACACTTTTTTTTTTTGACCGCAGATAACGTATTCGGGAGCTATACTGGAGGTTTGCATGAGGAAACTTGTATTTAATCCCGAGATTGTTAGCTTCATCGAAGAACAGAAGGATCAATTTCCCTTTGTCAAGGTTCAATACAGTTTCAACTCTGCACCAAAGCTGCTCATGCTAGATAATGCAGGTCAACGAAAAGAAGCCATAAGGTAACTTCTTTTTCCAGGGCATTATTTGATTTTGAGTTTCTGTTCTTGGAGTTGCTGCTTATGAGAATTCTGAAACTCCACACTCAAAAGGGGCCTTCTTTGCAACTTATTGTCTTAGGCCATGGTATAAGCATACTGGCTATAAGCTTCTATTTGACAGTGTCATTGATTCTACTTCCTGTGAAATAATTACATAAAATTTCTTGATCTACACCGGCATATTTGTAACGTAACTCATCAATTATATGTAAATCAATGTCTTGCTGGTGGAGAGTTTTAAGGATGCTGTCTTTCTCTTTGTACAAATCTTCTATGCTGTGGATTATTGTCTGTTACCACCATTGTACATGTTGATTTTCAAAGACATTTTTATCGGCTATACGAAAACAGTCCTTTAAAGGAATATACAGTGGTAAAGATATCTCTTATCTGAATTCAATGGTTCTCATTGTTACAGGATCGACAATTGGAAACGTGAACACATAGTTCAGTTCTTGCGAGAGAAGGTGAAGCCGACCTCAGGAATCTGAGTAGTTCAAAGATTTATGAACTGGCCTTTTTAGTTTCTTATGTACAAACATCAATGCAAAACACAAAACTAGTAATCTCTGAGTTTGTCAGATGATAACAGATTTGTGGACTGGATTGTGTAGAACAGAGTGATCAGTGCCTTTAAGCTGGTCTAATTTCTGAAATTGGCCTAAAAATGGTGGCTTTGTACAAACCCAGAATTAAAATTACACAAACTTATATTATAAATTTCAAAAGATTATAAATGTCAATGAAGTGATGAAATGGGGTCGTGAAATACAGGGGACTTAATGTAAACAGGAGCCCATATATCAGCTCCATTGCTGCGGGCTACTCCTTCAGTAAAGCAGAGAGGAACAATGGATAAACCTCTTATTCTTAGGCTGTATCTGTACGTCTCTATCTCTATCCCCTGAAAGAGTAGATTAAAAATAATAATCAGAACATAATCGATTCATTACAAACTAATTGACTATTGTTATCTGGTCTAACCTGCGTCTTCGCCGTCGGAGAGCCATGGAGATACGGAGCACTCAACACCTGAAACCATAAAACGCGAAACTTTTTCGGAGATGGATCGGAGCATCGCCGGAAAGCAATTATTAACAGATAGAAAAACAAAACGTCCAAACCTTGAGCTGTTCGTGGAGAAATTGAATGTAACCCATGGCTTCCTGCAGAACAGAAGCTGTATCCGTCTGCAGATTCACCATTTTCACCATTAATCCTTCTGACAGAATTCAATCCAACAACATGTTTTTTTCTTTTTACCTTTCCGTACGGTGAAACGAGCTGTTGAAGAGCTGTGATCTTTCCATTCAGCCTCTCTTTTCTCTCCTTCAAAAACAAATCAATCCAAAGTATTTCTATCGATCCTGTAAACTCGGCTTAATTTTTCGACTACAAAGTTCAAAAACTAAGAACAAACCTTTGTAGAGAGTGAAACACCAGCCTTGTGTCTTTTGCTTGTAGGGGCCATGAAATCATCTTCTTGATTAACAGCGTACGAGCCTCTTTTATGGCCCACAATTTTTCCCACCTCCATTTCTACTAATATTTCCAGAAAATAGCAGAAACTAATGGAAATCCATTGAAATGGAAGGGGGAAAAGAGCAGAACTTTCAGTCAGAGAAAGCTTGGTAGAGAGGCTGTTTTGCAGCTGCGAGACGAAAACGACAGCATGCGTATAATACGTAACATATCATTTCAAAAACGACACGCATGCGTATAATACGTAACAGATGTCATCCTGGCTTAATATAATCATCATCTTACAGCTATTTAGATTGATAAATAAATGAGTGTGTGTGTGTATATATATATATATATTTAAAATGTTCAGAAAAATTATAATTTTGTTGAAATAATTAATCGCCTAACATAGATTTGAAAGATTAAATACCACAAACTTTCATACATTATTTGTGTATTTATAATAGACATGAAACCCAAAAATGGAAATTAGGGTATGATCCATGAAACCAATCATGAACATATCTAATAATTGGCGTAGAGAATCTTCCAACCTTGCGTTTGTTTATTATCCAAAGAAAGTCGTAATCAATGCCAGAAATGAAGAAACTCGAACTCTGGTCAAAAGTAATTACCTGATTCATTAAACAGTTGACAAGACTTAGTCGCACCGCTAATAATCTTCAAAACCCAGATCAGAAATTAAGCAGAAGTTTAAAATACAACATCTAATTTGATAGAAAGGCAGTGGAAGACTTTCGATCCAGGCTTTGTTTCATCGATTGATTGTATGAGATGATTATTGAAGATCAAATTGAAATTATCTTCAAATTTAAGATCCATTAAGAACTAATTAATAACTAAAAAGATCATGTTCCAAAGATTTCTAATCTTTAAGGTTTTATTGACGAGGATTAGGAGCAACGTAATCATGATTAAACATTAATTGTAAGAAATAAACAAAATAGAGACAGAAGAAAGCAAGACGAGAGACGCGACAATAACAACCCACAAGAAATTTGCAGGAACAATCAAACACATTGCCAGAAGAAATCCTAAGCCGGAACAGGAAATTCCGAGAACCGTCATGATCGACGCCTCGAACGGCTTCTTTCTCCGGAGCAAGATTGCCATGAAGCAGAAAATATAGGCGCACATATCCAGTCCCACCGCGAAGTACAGCACGTACTTCAGCGACGTAGACGCCTTCTCCTTCGGAAACGCCATTAATGAAGTCGCTGTCTGAGCAGTTATGACAATGGAGATCTTCGCAAGCTTATTCAACTCGTCTCTCTGAAGCTTCTCTTCGTCTAAACCAAGGTTTTCTTCATCGCCGTCGCTTTGTCCTCCCCTTCGCGGATCGTCTCCACCGGGATCATCGCCACCTCCGCTGGGACCCCTCCCACCTCCTCCAGGACCTTCTCTTTTCCTACCATTATCATGGCCTCCGGTGCCGCCGACAGGAGCGGCCGATGCCGGCGTAGTTTGGTCTATGTCAAATATAGTTTGAGGAGAATCAGCAGAAGAGCAAACAGCAGCGTCCTCTTCGATTCTCCCAACTATGATTCTTTCTCCTTCCTCTCCTCCGGTCTCGACTGAGATTAAAACCGATCGCTTGGTGCTCTTGCAGGGCACCTCCAAAACAATGGAACCGCGGGGTTTGAGGAACGAACCGAAAATTGAAACAAAAGAATCGGCCTCTTCCAGACCGACCTGCGCGCTACTCGCAGTCATCGATAATTGGAAAGACACCAGAAGGAAGAAAATCAATCTGGTCGCCATTGAATAGCAGATAAGAACCAAGGAGGCCGAATAGGGGATCGATTAATTATATAAGGCATCGGAAATTTAAGCGTAAATTCCATGGAAGAAAACCAAAGAAATTTGCAAGAAGCTCTCCTGAAAACGGATCGTAATATTCCTTTCGTTCAGAACGCGTACGCCCCACTTTCTTAGTCAACTAATTGTGAAACCGGTAGAGAAGACTCTAGTAATTGGTAAGAAGTTTTCATGAACTTGACTCACAAACCAGGTTTGCTCAGATGGACTCCGACACATGGTCGGCTAAACCTTTGAAAAAATAAACATTAATAAAAGGAATCACCAATCGCCATTAAATTATTTTTTGTCGGTGAAAACAAATCTGAACCCAAAGAAAGAGATTAATTTGAAAAAAAATCCCATATAAAACTATAAACTATCACAATCTACTCCTAACAAGTAGCCCATTGTCCCCGTTTTGAATTTACGCCATGAATGGAAGACAGATCCCCCGTTCTAAATTTATGCGGTGAGAGCAGAGAGCCGATCACCCCTACTCTGTCTAGTATTTACGTTACACTATACGTATTTGGTCGAATTGGTTGATGTAGGAGGTGAAGACCCCTGTCCAACGTGTACCGCATTTGATTCGAGAACGGGAAATTCTCGCCCCACAATGGCTCCTGTGTTATGCCTCTCCATTTTACAGGGTGATCGAGAATGGCAAATCACCTTCTCGAAACAGCCTCCTGCTATTAGCTTAAATTTGTTGTAAGAGTGAGAACGAGGAATCGCCGCCCCAAAATGGCCCCGTCCCCAATTCTTTCATACCAAAAGTAAGAAATTTTTCTAAGCTGAGTCATAGTTTAGTTTGGTTACGTCGATTCGCATATGTAAAACAAAAACTCAAACCAAACTTAATCGGTCTTCGAAATTTAGAACTTAATGTTGGTTAAGTGGACTTAGGGTTGGAATCGGTTTGGTTCCATCCCTAATTGAAACAAACTGATTTATTTATTTTTAAATTTTTTGAAAGTGAAACCAAATTAATCAACCTTCAGAATCGAGCCAGAACCAAACCCATATTTTCGATTTTGGTTGGTTCGATTTTAGTGCTTGATTTTTGTCGATTAAAACTCAATTTTTGTTAAGTTTAAATTCAGTTTAAATCGACTCTAACTGATGTAGTCCTATAATTAATAATTTTCAATATAAAATTTTAAAAATTAAATAAATTCGGATCGGTTCAATTATGATTAGTTTTTGAAAGAATGAACGGAAACCAAACTGAAAATCACGGTCCGGTTGCAAATAAATTTTTCCAAAAGTAAAACCAAACCGAACCAAGAGTTTAATTTGGTTCGGTTCGATTTTTAGTTTTAATTGAACGGATTTCCCACCCTAACATTGACAATCGACCAAAACATAACCAAATCGATTTGTTCAATTTGATTTGTCAGTTTGATTTTAGTAGGTTTTGAGGACCCCCTACTTGTAGAAATCATGATGATGTCTCGAGGGTGACGTCAATTGGCATACGTCTTTCACGAATTTCTCGGAAATTCCGTCGGTAGAAACTAGAAAGAACACCCTTATCTTTGAAATATTTTTTCAATCAATATTTTAATTAAATTTAAAAAAAAATATGAGACTCTTATTTCATAGTCATTGTAGGTAAACGAATATTTTTATTCTATTCTCTAAATAAATTTATTGATATGTTAAATATTATTTATATATTTATAATTTGTTACATAAATTATATTAATTATTATTTGATATATTATTAAGTATGTTTAGAGAATAAAATAAAAAAAATAAAAATATCATATTCGTCTGTGCATTGTAAACTAAAAAAAAAAAAAAAGAAGTCGACAGTCAATACAATGAGTAATTTATTTATAATTAACTAAATAAGTGTGAAGCATGAAATGAAGAGATAGATAAATATGTTTTCATAAAATAAAAGATTGTAATATATGTTACCCTAAATTTAAAAATAATAAAGAAATATTTATAGGGATAAAAAACTTTGTTTAGTTTAAATATTAAATAATTTATGAGAAAAAATGGTTTATAATATTGGATAACCATAAATTATTATTATTTTTTATGTGATTAAAATATATTAGTATCCTAATCAATAGTCACAAATTAAAACATAAAATAACGAAACACCGGGATAAAACTTGATTTGATTTTTTATTATTAAATAATGAGTGTATTATAATTCTTTCTAAAATAAAATAAAAAAAAATAGTAATTAATTTGAAAAATCAATATTCTCGGTCAACTAGAAAAATATAGAGCGATTTTATCAAATTAATTGATGACACAATTCAGGCAATTTTTTATTTTTGATAATCAAAATTGATAAAATTGTAGATGTCATTCACAGAAAAATTACTCAAAAATTTTAGCTGAAAGGGAGAATAATGGACTGTTCAATCATGCACAAAAAGATAGAAAAAATTCTCTCTCTGCGCTTGACGCCCAGAGAACTTGTCTTCTTCAGTATTTTTTTGCCTCATTTGCCCGTATACTTTTGTTCGCGGCGGCGACGTCCAACGAGTTTGGCCGGTTGCTCTTCCCGGAGATGTCGAACTCTCCACGCCACTGACTGTCGAAGAATGGAAAAGACCAGTTCAGCCTCATCAATAATCATTTTAATTAAATGGAATTTACTCTTGGTTTTATTGCCTCCGTCCATTGTTGTCCCCAATTTTTAATTACTACTACAAAATATTTTCGAAAGGAATTTCATTTTAATCAAACTTAGTTTCATATGATAATTGATTGATCTAATTTAGTCAAAGAAATTAAAAGTCAGTAATAAAAAAATAAATAATCGAGGAATTCCAGAATTAATTAAATAAGTCTTCCTACTTTATGGTCACAAGTCTTGGAACATGAGCTGTTGTACATAATTTGTCACAGCTCGGGTTGTGGGAGTTAAACGGAGCAAAGCATGCGCTAATTAACCAACCAATAATGTCACAAATCAATCCATCTCTAGTTTGCCTAGAAAAAAAAAAAAAAATGTAAAAGTCTACTGCAATAATTAAAAACAAATGAAAAAGAAAGAACGGAACAATGTCGAGATGCAAAATATTTCCGGATACAAAATTGTAAACAATCAGTTTTATCTCGTTACCAAATTTTTGATTATTTCAAAAATAGAATTCGAATCCACTAAACTCTGGGAGCTAATTCAACACCACGTTTAGGAGACGAAACAATGCGAATTTCTCACAATTTCCTAGCAAGTTGTAAAGGTAGGAGACAAATTCAACTATTTGCTTTTTTAAAATTGATTTTAGAATTTTTCTACCGAATTCTCAGGCAAAAATAAAATAATAAAACTCTACGTTTGACCCAAATTTTAAATCTCGTCTCTGTTATTGTGACATCACCGTAAAGGTTTAGAAAATTAGAGCACTTGCGCAAGCCGAACCCATCCTTCCCATGGTACCAGCTTGATTTAAACAATTAATTTAATTAATAAAAAGAATAGTCCGTTATGCAATTGTAAATTCTGTGGAAATTACTAGTTTGATCGAAGAACGACTCTCTATTCGAGGACGATGAAATCCTTAAATAAGTTTCTACATAAATCAACGGGAGTTGCAGTGCTTATAACTTTGGAGATTTTGGATATCGAGATTCGCGATTTGGCTGTAGCTATCAGCATTCCCATGACGGTCGAGGTATGGAAGGATACAGACCACTCCCAACCCAGAGCACTGGCTATGGAAGCTGTGTTGTACGCGTCATCTTTCGCCGGAACCATCTGCACTATTCTCCCGCATGAAGATGACGCCGACGGGAATCCGATTCCCAATTTCATTTTCAGGGGACAGTCCGTGGCATTCCACTGCTTCCTCCTCTGCGTCATCTTTGCCTTCACCGGCTCTCTCTGTGCGCTGTTAACGGCGAACAAGTCCTCCTGGTTCAGGCTTTTCTTTTACTTTGCTCTCATTTCGACTGCCTCTGCGGCTGCCATATTTGTCTTTGCTGCATCGTCCGGCGGCTGTGGCGAACTCTGTCGTCATTATTATTAACACCTGTTTGCGATTTACTCGAACAAACTCCATCTGTATTTAATCATCTCTTTTGATTTATTATTATGATTAATTTGGCGATGAATGAGTCAAATTTGCTGAATTCAAATATTACTTTGAAGAAAATCAATAGTGCACGATAAATACAATATTTTTATTTGGGTAAACACCAATTTTACCTCCAACGAATACAGTAATGTGCACACAAGGACCATAACATTTTAATGTTTATTTTTTTATACCAAGAAAATCTTAACGGATTGACTCTTAGTGGTTTCTACGTTTCCGTTAATTTCTCCGTTAAAAATACGCATACGCAATGCACATAGATCATTCATCTTCCAAAAATTCCTTCTCTTCTTCTCTCTCTCTCTCTAAGGGATCATTGAGATCATTTATATAGTATGATTAATAGGAGCAACAAGCATTGCATTCATCAGAGTAATTCCATCAAATATACAACCACCATTTTAACAAGTCAACAATGACATAATTGAAATTTACGACATGAAAATTGGAGGAAAAATAAGCCCATGTGAACGAAAAGATGAATGCGATTTTAACAGAGAGAGAGGACGGACAGGGAGAAGAAGAGGAGAATGGCGGAGGTAACGACAACCCAAATGAATTCCGGGGGTATGATTAAACACATGGTCAGCAGAAACCCCAAAGCAGCGAACAACGACCCGACAGCTGATATGATCGCCCCCATCAGCGGCTTGCTTTCTCTTACCACGAACGAGAACATGCAGAAAACGTAACTGCACACAATGATCGCAACTATGGAATACTTCATGGATTTAAGGGTACCGCTAGCAACGAATAGCAACGCCGTCCCTGTCTGAGCAGAGATGAAAATGGAGGTTTTCGCAAGCTTCTTCAACGCCGCGTGAATTTTTTTCAGACTTAGTCCGTCTCCGCTTCTTTTGTTCCGACCGCTGCTTAAGCTGTCGCTATTGCTGTCACCATCGGGTCCTCCCCCGCCTGGACCTCCATCGTCGCCGCCGGGTCCTCCTCCTCCCCCACCGGGTCCCACTCTGGGATGACCCCTAGCACGGGGATCTACGCCATCAACCTTCGGGCTACTGTTATTGTGTCCTTCTCCGACACAAGGACTTGACGGGGCCGTTTGAAAATGAGGTGGATCTATGTCGATGACTGTTTCCACAGGACGAGGAGCAGATGGGCAAACATTAGTAGCATCATATTGAAGATGTTCCACTATAATACTTTCTTCTCCATCACTTCCAATCTCCACCGACGTCAAAACGCGTCGTTTTGAGCTGTTGCAGGCCTCCTGCATCAGAAAGAAACCTCGCTCAGGTTTCGCAGAATAAACTCTAAACGAAAACGCCATCGCTGCTGCAACTTGACCTCCGTCCATCGGAACAATGAAAAGGTACAGCAGAAGAACAAAGAATAGAAGTTTGGCCATTGATTTTCCGAAGACGGATAGGGAAAAATAGAACGAGGAGCGAAAGTTTTCTGCCCTGAATCGTTTTTTCAACCCTAGTTATATAGGGTTCGCAGGTGAAGATCGGAATAGCTCGCAAAGAAAATACCTGCAGTGCGTGGGTGTAATGAAAAAATGCCCTCGTTAGCAGTGCCTAGAGGAGTATCCTGGAAGTTTCGTCTCCCAGGTATCTGACGTCAAAAGCAGGATGGAAGGGTCCAGGGTAGACAGAAAGCTAGAAGTTAAAAAGAAGACGATCTAAAAACATTCCTTTTTGTTTACTGCTTTGCTGCGAAATCACTAAATTGACAATTTCTTGACCAGATATCAAAATTTTAACGAAACAGATAAACTTTAGAGTATTTTTTTCACATTTTGTTAGGCATAATTGCATCTTGGTCGATTTAAATTTTTCTTAGTAATTAGCTTGTCAAATGGATAAATTTTGGTCAAGTTGTCAAAATTAGTAAAAAGTAGAAATTACCGCGATCGTTAAAAATTGAAACAGTGATAGATAAATCAAAGTTGTCTCAAAATAACGTTGGACACATTCTAATATATATATACAAACACATGAGTTTTCCAATAATAAGTATTAATGACCGTATTGTTTGACCATATTGTTTAAACTACTATTTATAACAGTTACATACATATTTATTCAAGTCGTCAACGTATTGTTCATTGTTATTACTTATCTCGAACTGAGCAACTCCTGCCAAAATAGAACTCTAATTTCAAACCGCAATTTACAACTTCACAAGTTTTTTTTTATTTAGGGGCACATGAATTCTGCTGATGAATCCAAATAATCTACTATTTATAACAATTGCATACATATTTATTCAAATCGTCAATGTATTGTTCATTGTCATTGTTAACGTCAAACCAAGCAGTTCTTGCCAAAATAAGACTCTAATTTCAGGTCATAATGTGCAGCTTTACAAGATTCTTTTTTATCTGGGGGCATATAAATTCTATTGATGCGTCATTCTTTTTATTTTATTTTTTGACAATTTGAGACACCATGCTCTTTCTTATTATTTCGAACATAGTCAAAATTAATTTCTCCATCACAAGTATAACGAGTGAATTGAAAGACTCATTTAAATTATTGAAACCTATGTCACACTTTCGGATGAAACTAAATGCATGCATTGCCCACACAATCATATTAAATCTCTGAAGATATGTGTGGCTGATTAATCAATTAAGAATAAATTCTTCATTTCTCTTTCAAAATAAGCAGATGTGGTAGCTCTATATGTATTCCATGATGCGTCTCTATATAGCTTCTCCTAAAACCATTTTTTAAAATTTACATATAAATGTCTAAGGTAGAAGCATTGTACAGCTGACGGTAGTTCCTCTGCTATATCGAGCAACAACCCCTAAATTTTGAGCAATTGAGTAACAAAAAAGACAGTATACTAATACACAAAATATAAACATACACAAGGGCTGCAAAGGGATATAAAGTTGGCCACTTTGACGTGAAAAAAAAAAGTGGGGGAGGGCCCTACTTTTAGAAAGGATAGAGATTATAAGTTTGAATACGAAATGTTGAATGGAGAATAAGCTACCCAAGAGTCAGGAGGCATGACTCTTAGAATGACTAAATGTCGTGAAGGATTGCAATCTTTAGAAAGTGAGCTTGGTTAGGTAAGCTTATGGGTTGGGCTATTAGAAGCTTATAAAGAAAATATGGAAGGCCCATAAGAATTGATAAAGTAGGTTTTGTGTAAGGTCATAGTAAAAATGTGTGACATAAATAAGATATGACTTGGAAATGTGTAAGGCCTCAAATTTTAAATTTTTTTATTTTTCTTAAAATTGAAATCTTAATTTGAAAATCCTCAATTTTTAAAAAATTGATTTAGGTTTTAAAATCGAGCGTTAAAATCCTAATTTCTGAATATTAAAAACCTCGTTAAATAATTAGTGAAACATTAAATGCGTGAAAGTTTTAATCAAAATTTAAAATATTAAATAAACTTGTCGAAAATTCAAAATAAATGTAGAATTAAAAATAATTCATAAAACTTTAACAATAAAAAATCAACATAATTTATTCAAAGTTTCAATTTCAATAAAGACATGAAATATTTTCGAAAATTGAAGCATGCTAATTTAAATCATTTCTTTCAACCCAAATATATTTTCTTCTTCTATATACTCGCTTGCCTTTGGAAAGTTTTCGATGACAGTCATTTCTTTCTCAGATAAAAACTCATCTACATTACAAAATACACACAAACTATGAGAATAACTCAGTAAGCGAAAATATATGCAAGTGCAAAATTAACATTAACTCTTACCAAATCATATCTTAACAGTTATATACTTGGTGGAACTCATTTTTCAACTCTCGTTCAGACTTAGGCATCTCGTTGTCGTTTCGGCTTTATCATCTCATTTTCGTTCAAATATAGTCATTTCATTATCGTTCAATTATAGTCATCTCATTATCGTTCAGGCATAACCATCTCATTTTCGTTCAAGCTCAGTCATCTCATTGTCGTTCAGACTTTGCTATCACATATTTTTCATCAATTCCATCATATTCATACACATACAAAATATCCTATCAATTTTATGTTTATACAATTTTATGTCAATAATTAAACATGTATGTTCAAATATCATAAACATGTAATAAAATAATTATAAGAAAATAACATAAATTTTGTGATGTGGGACTATAGCCAAAATGTTGAAAATGTGGTATTTTCACTTATTTGGATTCCAAGAGGTTAAGGTTATTGGAATGTTTGTTGTATTCCAAATAATTTCTTGTTTAAATAAAATATTGGTATTAAAATCTCACTTAATTAAATTTTATTTTAGAATAATATAGACATAAATTTCTTACGTGTGCTCTTAGCTGAGATAGGGTCGAATTGAATCGATTTGGATGACTTTCGAGACTTTTTTTGCCTAAATAGAATATTCGGTATTAACTTCCCATTTTAATAAATTCATCTCAAAAGAATTTAGGTAGAGATTCCTTACCGGGTGAATTCTTAAATCGGTTCGGTCAGAATTCAGATCGTTCCAGATAGCTTTTGGTTAAATTTGACGATTTGAAAGCGGTCTAGTTCAGTATGGGCGATTTTGGTCGAAATCAGATCGGTTCTGGTTCGGTTGGACTGGGTCTAGTTTAGATGGACCGGTTCGGTTCAGCTGGACTAGTTCGATTGGGCTAGTCGGTTCGATTGGATCGCCTCTAAGTGAACTCGGTGGTTTGGTTCACGGGTTGGGATTAAAACTCATTTTTTCTTATTCCCTATTCTTCGCGTAGTGCAGGCCATAACACTCGAGAAGCCGTCTTTGATGAACTGCGGTAGCTCGACCAAGAGCAGTTCATCTGAGCTCGGTTGTTCCAGCGGAGTTTGTGGCTACTACTGGGTGGCACTCGGAGACTGGAGATCGAGGGAAGTGAGGTAAGAGCTCTTCTCTGATTATGAACTCGAGAGAGGGTGAGCTCTCGTGTGCTTTTCTCTCTCACCAGACCTCTACATTTATAGAAGGAGTTCGTAACCCCCCCTAAAATCTGAGGTCCGCTTGAATTTTTCTGCTGAAAATCATCAAATTCAATCTCTGAATTGGCTTTCTAGCTATCCACTAACTATCTGGGCAATTAGGGAGAGTGGAAATCAGATTTCACTTTGATTGAGCAGGTTTCTTGGTAGAAATCCAATGTAAATTCTTAAATTCAGATTTAATTTTGAAATGATTTGGAGATTTTGAATTTCAATTTGAACGTAAGAACCCTATTTTGTTACAAAAGGTGTGACATGAATGTGTGTAACATGGAATGAAATGATTTCTAATTTGATGCTTGACGCTATGACTTGCAGCAAGAACTTCAAAGGTTTTTCTTCAAAGAGCATGCTAACTCAATTTCAATAGATTTATCCAACTACGTAGCTGGATCCGTACCACCTGAGTAAATATGAATCTGAATCAGTATTTCGATATTACTCACCAACACTCATCTTTGATAGATACAACAAAAATTAACGAGTGCTTTACACTTACTTGCTCTGATTAACTCCTAGAGTAGCTTTGTAGTTTTTCATGGAATCCACCACAAAGAAAACTAGACTCTCTCTATAAGGAGGGTAGACAAATTATAATGATTCTCTAAAAATCAATATTCAAAAACTATTTAAAAATTATAACAAATGGAGTTTTTTTATAGGCTCCAACTTATGCTTGCAAACTTAATGGGTTAAAACCCATAAGACACTTGGACAAATATTAAGTAACAAGTAACCCTTGTGACTAAGACCCACTAGACATTTAGATAAAATAAGCCACAAACAACAACTTAAAACTTTATACAGATGGCTCAAATAAAATATAAAATTAAAATAACATAAATATGTAAATAACCATATCATTTTACGTCACAATTGGTAGAGAATAACTATGATGTCTATTTGCCCGTGATGGTTGTGTGCAAGCTCTGACATCAGGGGCGATGATCGTGAAGGGACCTGAAGTTGGATGGTTATTTTCTTTAGATATTTCTATTTCTTGATTTCCTTAGCTTGTTCAACTATTGTCAATAACCATAAAGTTTGGTTGAGTTATGGTTTATTAGATAGTAATAAGAAATCTTCCAATCTTTAATTTGATTGTTCAACTTGTAAACCGGGCAAAAGTACAAGTCTCTTTTTTCATCAAATTGACCGTCGTGCAACTAAATGCTTTGATATCATTCATAGAGATGTATGAGAAATTACACGTGTTATTTCCGATTCAAATTATAAGTATTTTGTGATATTTATTGATTATTATAGTCAAATTATTTAGACATATTTTTTTCTCTCTAAATTTGAAAATTCTGCCATCTTCAAAACTTTTGTAATATAAGTTGCAACTCAATTTTCTTATGTTATCAAAGTTCTTTGAACTGATTACGGAGGCAAATACATGTCCATTGCTTTTCATGATATTTTGAATGAAAAAGTTATCCTGTCGCAACATTCTTGTCCATACACACCGCAACAAAACAAGGTGGCGAAACAGAAAAATCTTCATCTTTTGGAATTTACTTTTACTTTGCTACTAGAATCCTTTGTTCCAACAAGTTTTTCATGAGCTTTCTGTTCAATTGGCTAAATGTGCTTTAAGGGATATAGTAAAAATGATAAAAATTTTCTTTGTTATGTTTCATTTTTTGTAAGAAGTTTCGTGTTTCCCGTAACGTTGTTTTCTTTGAAAATTATTTTTTCTTTCCTACTTGTGATCAATCATCTCTTGATATTGTTGTTCTTCTTAATTTTGATGAGATACCGCCCTCACCTGCAAGATTCACCCCCAGGCATGTGTCTAGTCAGCATCCTTTACCATTGCCTCTTCTTGATCTGGCACCTTCACTTGAACCTGTTCCAAGACATTCTACTTGAGTCTCGACCTCCTTCTTAGTATGACTCTTATCAAATATTTTTTAGTGTTGCTTTATCCTCTATTTCAGTTCCATCTTCTCACTCACAAACTATTCAACATGAGTGTTGGCAACAAGCCATGCAAGAAGAACTTGGAGCACTTTAAGAAAATCATATATGTGATATTGTTTAATATCCACTCACCATCAAGCCTATTGATTGCAAATGAGTTTACTTAGTTAAACTTTGTTCTTATGAAACTACAAAAATATAAAGCAGGGCTAGTTGCTCTTGATAACCGTCAAGAATATGAAATCAACTATCAAGAAACATATACTTTAGTGGTTGAAATGGCTACTAAACAGACAATTCTTGCAAATGATGCCTCTAATGGTTGGTCACTCTGAAAAATAGATGTTAAAATGTTTTTCTATATGGTGTACTTAAAGAGCAAATCTAGATGAAACTCTCTTGGATTGTTTTTCTCTTCTACTTTAAAAGTTTGTAAATTGAATCGCTCATTGTATGGCTTGAAACAAGCTCTCCAAGCTTGGTTTGAAAAATTTCGCTATATTTTACGTAAGTTTGAATTTATGCAAAGTCAATATGTTGATGATATCGTTATAACAAGAACAGATTTTTTACTAATTGCCAAACTTCAATAACATGTTCAGGATTCATTTCATATGAAGAATCTAGGGACTCTTACATATTTCTTCCCAGGCATAAGTACATTCATGATTTGATTACTTTAGCTGGTCTTCAAAATTCCTCGTGGTTGATACTCCCTTAAAAATGAATATCAAATATCATACAAATTAGGCAACTGGTGGGCAACTTAAACTATTTAACTTCTAAACCTGACATCTCCTTTATTGTGCAACAAGTTAGTCAAGTTCATGCACTCTCCACGCCATCTTCACTTTGTCGTCGTTTGTTGTATTATAAGATATCTTCGGGGAACTTCATGTCGTGGTTTATTTATTTATTTTGTTCAGTTGGACCTTCTATAAGTTTACATGCTTTTAGTGATGCGAATTGATCTAGTTGTCCCAATACTCAACGTTCTATAATAGAGTTGTGTATGTTTCTAGGAGACTCCTTAATATCGTGGAAAAGTAAAAAACAAGATCGTGTCTCAAAATCTTCCACCAAATCTGAATATCGAGCAATGTCAACGGCCTGTTATGAAGTTACGTGGCTACATGGCTGCTAACTGAACTTGGATTTCCCTCCTCTAATTGCAACTAATCCAGTTTATCATAAACGTAACAAACATATTGAACTGAACTATCATTATGTTCGGCATGATATAAATATAGGTGTTATCTCTCTTCTCTTATCCCCCAACGTCATCAACTTTTTGTTAGCAAATTGATGCTTCCTAATCTATCAACATCGATTCGAGGGGAGATGTTACCACAAGATACTATTTGATTTGTACACCATAATTATATTTCTTTCTGTACTTAGATGGATTGTCCAGTGATACATAGAAAGATTTAGTCCTTTAAATTAGCCATAATTTCTGCATTATAATGTTATTTATTAAATATAATCAAACAACGAAGATATCGAGTCATTCAAATCAAAATATTATGTGTAAGTTAACAAGAATCCCCTTAAGCGAGTCGGATATAGCCATAGCAGACGTAGAACTGAGTGTTGGTGTATTGTCATGACAATAGTTGAGGAGTTTCCCTGAACTTTCCCTGAATTTATCCTATATAAATCATCAGGTTGTACATTTGATTCGTTTACAGATTTTCGTTTTTGAAGGTCGAAGACTTGGTCATAGCTGGATTTGGGTTTCACTCCATGAAGCTTGAGGGATGGAAGAAAATATGCGACTCCCATGGCAGAACTCTGGCCATGGAAGCCGTGTTGTACATTTCATCCTCCGCCGGCACCCTTTCCGCTATTCTCCCACATGAATATGATCGCAACGGGTATCCGATTCCCAACTTTATTTTTAGAGGACTCGCCGGAGCATTCCATGGCTTCCTCGTCTGCGTCATCTTCGCCTTCACCGCCTCACTCTGCGCGCTGCTAACGGCAAACAAATTATCGCTGTCGAGGCACTTCTTTTACGCTGCGCTTGTTTTCACTGCCTCTGCGGCTGCCATACTTGCCTTTGCAGCATCGTCCGGCGTCCTTGGAGAATCTATGCTTTTTCCTAAATTCCCAACTTTATTTTCAGAGGACTTGCCGGAGCATTCCATGGCTTCCTCGTCTGCGTCATCTTCGCCTTCCCCGCCTCACTCTGCGCGCTGCTAACGGCAAACAAATTCTCGCTATCGAAGCTATTCTTTTACGCTGCGCTTATTTTCACTGCCTCTGCGGCTGCCATAGTTGCCTTTGCAGCATCGTCCGGCGTCCATGGAGAATCTATGCTTATTCCTAAATTCTCAACTGCGTCTTCTGAGTGACAACCCTCCTCCCAATTCTTTTCTTTTGGTCAATATGATTGATAAGCAAATGTCGTAATTATGTTTGGTGACATCTGTTCTTCATCTATATGATCGCGAACCAATCCTGAATGATATAAGAATTTCTTTCACATGGGTTTTCTCCACCATTAATGGTAAATAAAGTTCAACTTTCTGCAACCCAAAGTTAAAACTAGGATGTCTTAATGCTACATGATTGCATAAAAATCAGAAAAAAAATGTTCACGGGATGTTAGATTCATTAGAATTAATGAACCATAAAACAAGTAAAAACTCAATTATCATGTAAATACTTTCAAAATCTTACAAGAAAATCATTAAAACGACAAAGATATAATTGAATCTATTGTATAAATGCAAAATATTAAAAATCGAGTACGTAGATCTTTCGAATTCGACAATTACCTTCTCAAACGCTTTTTAGAGTGATGATAGTTCTAAAGAGGTAAAAAGTCTCGTTGTGAATTGCAGATCAGAACTCTTTAATTAACATAATTAGCTAATTTATTATTTTGCCATTCACAAATTGGTTAATTACCCTAATGTCTTTACATATTATAATATGATCGTATTATATTTAATATACTTCAAAGTGTTTTGTAATTATATTAAATCACTTTAATATGAAATTAAACTTGATGATAATGTGATATATAATATATAATTTGATAATTTCGATCCAAATAGAATTATAAATCTTTATAATTCTTAAATGGAACAAGCATGGATCTTGATCTGCATTATCTAACGGTGGAAAACAATGAGCCTAGAATGGTCAAATCTTCTTGAATAATCGAATGCGAAGGGAAGAAATTCAAACATTGAACCCTCCAAGCAAACTGAATTAGAGTTTCAGTGAATATATGCAGTGAGTTTCGCCGTAGTTTCGCTAGCAATTGCGGATGTCAATCACTCTGCTTTAACAAATCGCAAGTGACGTCAATCAACCTTTTAAGGATTTCATCGGCAATTCCCATTGAGTTTCCGAGAAGTTTCCGTCGGAGAACTTTTAAAACGTATGCTTTACAGCTGTGGAAGTCTCCTTTTCCCATCGTTTCGGCTAAGTTGATTGGGCTAGATTTAGGCATTTAATATTGAAATATAATAATTGAAACCCATTATACAAAATTAAAAACCCTGCCATTTGAAATTTCAAAATTTGCAGCAGCTATGCCAGTCACAAACTTTTCATTACGAAAAAAAATAATTTTAAAGGGTAAATACTAAGATGAACTCTAAAATAAAGGGTAATTTTCAAACTGACACCTTATCACTCCGTTTCTTCTTCAAAAAATTCAGAAAAACTCGATGCTTCTCTCTTTCAAGTCGTCTCTCGCTTCCCGCGGAACCTTGGATGAAGAAGTAAAACTCTGGATCGGTAAAACGTGGATTGTAGCCGCCGTTTGTGCGATTATAACCAGCGAGAGCTTGGCAAGGGCAATCGCATCTTCAGGAAAACTAAAGAACTCTTCCGCCGTCGTTTAATCGATCTGTTTCAAGTGGATTTAGTAGTTCTGGCTCTACTTGTACGGGTCTAGAAGCCATTGTATGCAGGGAATTGATAAAGATGATTTGATTTTTCCGGGAAGACCGGAGAGGTGAAGGTAATGGGATGGTTAAAAATAGCAGATAACTTGCAGTTCAAAAATGGGTAACCAGATGAGAGTAGGACAAAGTTAGAATCGAAAGAAAGGTGAGACATAATCAGCTAAAAATAGAAGGTTTGGGCAGAAAAGAAGAAAGAGAAATGTCCGCATAGTTAGAATAAATCAAATATTCCCGATGATTCTGAATATACAATAATGGTTTAAAATATGATGCAGTTTGGACTGCAATTTATTCTATTTACTGATTGTTGTCAGTGCAAGATTATATTCTATGGTAAGAACGTAGACTTAGATCATCGGATTATCATGTCAACTATCCATAACCCATAATTACTTAGTCAAACAAGTGGGACCCAGAAGTCTTCCCATTATAATCTAAAGCCAAAGAAATTATATATTAATATGGTTTGATGGTTGTCATAATTATCCTATGATTGATATCAGGTACAAGCATTGCCTTACATCAAAATTCACGGCCACCTAGTCGAAATCATTGAAATTTACAAAACAAAAATTGGAGGAAAAAAAACCTGAACTTTGGGTTGAGTTACCATGAGCAGAACCCGGAGAAACAAGGCTGGGCAAACAAGATGAATGCAATTTTAACAGAGAGAGAGGGCGGACAGGGAGAAGAAGAGGAGAATGGCAGAGATAACGAAAACCCAAATGAATTCCGGGGGTATGATTAAACACATGGTCAGCAGAAACCCCAAAGCAGCGAACAACGACCCGACAGCTGATATGATCGCCCCCATCAGCGGCTTGCTTTCTCTTACCACGAACGAGAACATGCAGAAAAGGTAACTGCACATAA
Organism: Begonia peltatifolia; assembly: GCA_022433055.1. Classification (NCBI taxonomy): domain Eukaryota; kingdom Viridiplantae; phylum Streptophyta; class Magnoliopsida; order Cucurbitales; family Begoniaceae; genus Begonia; species Begonia peltatifolia. The sequence continues at coordinate 5,979,499 of CM039520.1, forward strand.
TGATCGCAACTATGGAATACTCCATGGATTTAAGGGTACCGCTAGCAACGAATAGCAACGCCGTCCCTGTTTGAGCAGAGATGAAAATGGAGGTTTTCGCAAGCTTCTTCAACGCCGCGTGAATTTTTTTCAGACTTAGTCCATCTCCGCTTCTTTTGTTCCGACCGCTGCGTAAGCTGTTGCTATTGCTGTCACCATCGGGTCCTCCCCCGCCTGGACCTCCACCGCCGCCGCCGGGTCCTCCTCCTCCCCCACCGGGTCCCCCTCTGGGATGATCCCTAAGACGGGGATCTACGCCGTCAACATTCAGGCTACTGTTATTGCGTCCTTCTCCGACATAGGGACTGGACGGGGCCGTTTGAAAATGAGGTGGATCTATGTCAATGACTGTTTCTTCCACAGGACGAGGAGCAGATGGGCAAACATTGGCACCATATTCAAGATGCTGTACTATAATCCTTTCTTCTCCATCACTTCCAACTTCCACTGACATCAAAACGCGTCGTTTTGAGCTGTTGCAGGCCACCTGCATCAGAAAGAAACCTCGCGCAGGTTTCGCAGAATGAACTCCAAACGAAAACGCCATCGCTGTTGCAACTTGACCTCCGTCCATCGTAGCAATGAAAAGGTACAGCAGAAGAACAAAGAATAGTAGTTTGGCCATTGATTTTCCGAAGACGGATAGAGAGAAATAGAACGCGGAGCGAAAGCTTTCTGGCGGGAGTCATTTTGTTAAACATATTTATAAGAGCTACCGGCTCTGAAGCGACGATGGAGGTAGCAAAAGCAGACTTGGAACTCTGAATGTGAACATCGGCATAGCTCAAAAGGAATTCACCTCATTGCCATGGGAATAGTCGAGGGGTTTCCTAGAAGTTTCGTCTCCAACGCATCATCCAACGGTGTCGTTACCGTCGAAAGCAAAGATGAAAGGGTGGATATAAAAAAATGGTAAAAATCAATTTCAACTTACTTGAAATGTCAAAGTAAAATAAATTTCTGAAAACTAAAATTTTAAACTATCTCAAATATAATACTGCATTCTAAATTTACACTGAAAAAAGAGAGCCGATCATCTCTCGTTCTATCAAATACTTACGTGACATCGATATATTAAGTTGGAGGATTGATAAAGGGAGTGGATCCACCGTTCAACCTACACTGCGCGTAATTTGAGAACGGGGTCTGTGTCGATAATTGGCCTCTCATTCTTAAGCAAAATACTTGAGATTAGTGAGCTTTTTCGGAACTGAGATCTCTTATTCTCACGGAATCTAAAAATTAAGCCTAACAACGATGGACTGTTAAAAGATTGAGACCCCGCATTCTCATGGCGTTCAAAAAATTAAAGATAAGAATGAAGGTCGTTCTGGAGTTGGGACGCCTCATTCAGGAGCATCTCTCAAATTGGAGATGTAGGGAATGAGTGGCCGTTCAGGGGTAATGACTAGCACCCTTAAAATAGGAAAAGTAGGAAACAGGCATAGCCCCCCTGTTCTTCGCCTAAATTCAAAACGGGAGGTCGTGTTGGAGCATTGATCTCTTGTTTTTGATTTGTTGTATTTTGAATAGTTTAAAATTTTAATCGTTAAAATTTTTAGTTTATCACCGGTTTCAAATTAAATGCATATTTTGAAGTTTAAATGAGTTTTTAACATAAAAGCAAGAGTAAAAACCTTCCTTTGTCCGCCAGTTTTCTGCAAAAGCACCAGAGACAAAGTATCAAAGTGTGTTCTTTCCGAAAACAGCTAATAATATATTATTTTTGAGAACTCTTTAATTTTCATAAATAAATAAAATTTGAGTAATTTTTTTCGAATTTTGTGAAGTATAATTATTATCACATCGGTTTTAATTTTTCTTAATAATCACCTTGTTAAATGCATAAATTTTGGTCAAAGAGATCAAAATTAGTGAAAAAAAAATATTGGACTCTTTGCTAAAAATTAGGTATATCAAAGTTGTCTAAAAAATACCGTTAGTTTTAGAGATGTTAAACGGGCAGGTTGACGTTGTAGTGAGTCGAGCCAAGCTTGATCGGCTACAGTAACGAACGGGATTGGCCTGAGCCACACCAACGAACCGAGCCGAGCTAGGCCACCAGGCTCGCAAGCCCTTCGATGATTGGGCTCCACGAGCCAGCTCGCAAACTGGCAAGCTGGCTTGGTCGGGTCCAGCTCGGAGCCCGGTCCATCGTAACTGAGAATACTCGTCCTGTTCGGCCGTCCCTGACTCCCGTCGTCCGAGTCCGTGTTATTCTCTGTTTTGCTCTTTGGTCACCGATCAACTAGGTGAAGAGTAAATATGGTTAAGTGTTTATAGTTGCAAGTTTGAAGTTTGGAAGAAAATGAGAGAGGTGTGCTGCCTGCGAAGAAGACGAGCTGATTGATCGCCTCATATGGGTGCTTTAGGAAATCGGCGCCCTAGAGAGCGCCGTTTGGTCGCCTATTGCTGCGATCGATTGCCCTTCATGAGCGATGGTGCCCGAGTGAGGTGTTTTCGGCTAAACCTGAGGGCACCACTAAAGAAGACAATCAATTGCTATCCAAATGAAATCCAAATTAAATGAATTTTGAGAGCACTCTTACTTAATATGTTACGGGTATGTCCTGAAAATTTCACACAAAAATAAGCTAAATTGACAAACATATGCAATCAAACCTATTACCGGCGGAAGGTGATATACACCTCGGGTAAGTGCACTTTTTCGAAGAAAAATGTACACGGCACTAGACAGGTTTGCTCCAGTCTTCTTACCTCTCTAGAAAAGGTGGAGAAAATGTGAGGAATAAGAGTCACTAAGCAACCATGGACTTGGCAACAATTGGAGTTTCAATTTCCACCCAAATTGAAAATCAATTTGAGGACTAACCTTTGATTGAAAAAGAATTGTAAAAACCGATCAAGCATTCAAGGTTTGAGAGGAAAATTATCTACTTGTGCTCATTCAAAATCCAATCTGCCAAATACAAACATCAATTGCCATGATTAAAATGTAAATTTAAGGTGATTAAGGTAATTTAACACAAAGAGTTGATCTCGGTCGTGAATACTTTGAAGCTTCAATCTTCAAATGATGGTGGAGATCGCTTCTTTATCAACAAAACAGATTTTTTTTCCATAAAATTAGGTTTCAGCTGATGACTCTTTTAAATGACATTTGAATGTAATATGAATTTGAAAAAAATGGCACCCTTCTTCATATATGGACCAGGCTTGATGTCCTTGTGTGCGCAGTTTGCTTCATTTGGGCCGAACTTATTGGTTACCACCTCTAACCTAACATTAATCTAACTTAACAATACAATCTAATGCATGCATGCAACTATAAATTAAATAACAATGAATGCCAATGTTTGCCGAATTCAAAAATAAAAATTACATAGAATTAATCTCGAGAAGGAAAATTCCCGTTTGACTTGAAATTGACCTCCTTTGAAATTGAGTTGACCATTGTTTGGTGTCCTAAACCAGCAAGTGTGTCGACTTGTCTATGTTTTGAGAGGTTGTCTTCCCGTCCAAATAGTCCACTAGACCTTCAGCTACAAAAACATAATAATAGTCAATAAAAAGATTGGTTAAGTTTTGAACTTGACCTTGAGAACGTGTCATGGACCTCCTAGGTGTATCACATTATCAAAAATGTCACTTAGACAAGCAAGTTGTAGTCCCTACACAAAGATTATTGAATGCTAATGATAGTGACACTTTTTTGTATTTACAAAATAAAATGAGAGAATGAATAGCAAAACTTTTGTAAATGTGAGTTGCCTTTAGTGTTCACCGATGGTGATGAATTTAAAAAATTTATGAAAAAGTATGCTACTCATAATTTTAAACGTATTCTTAGAAGTACAACTATAAATGATATTATTAAAATGTTTAATAATATGAAAAATGAACTAATTTCATTTTTCCAAGCGCCACTTCAATGTCTATTTGTATCACCTCTGATTTATGGAGTGCACATAATTTTATAGGCTATGTCGTTGTAACTTCTCATTTTATTGATGACTCTTGGTAATTAAATAAAAAAATTTTAGTATTTCGTAATTGTAAATATCCTTACACTGGTATTATTATTTATAGATATATTGTAACGATATTGCAAGAATACTCTATTCGAGATAGAATATTTAGTATAACACTTAATAATGTTACTGCTAATGATGTTTCTATTTCTCATTGTAAAAATTATTTTCAATTAGATACTACTCATGATTTTATTTTCCATATGAGATGTGTTTGTTATATTTTAAATTTAATTGTTAAAGATGGTATGACATATATTTCGCCTCATATTGAATTAATTAAATCCGTACTTTTTTATATAATTGAATCTAATTGGATACAACAAGAATATAGAGATTTTTATAAAGTTGTCCAAGGTAAACTACGAAAATTAAAAACCGGTGTAAATTATATGTAGAATTCTATATATGTAATGTTGAAAAATACTAGGCTATATTGACAAATTATTTGTGATTTTATTAATGAGAAAACACTAATTATTAATTTTAATAAATCTAGTTGCGATATAGCTAATATATTTATTGATTTTTTAAAACCATTTTATGATGCTACAAATAAATGTTCAGGAATTATTATCTCAATTCTCATCTTATTCTCTCAATTTTTATAAATTTAATAGATAATTTTGCACAATATCGACAAATAAATGAATTTAGAGATATAATTAATAAAATGGAAACAAAATTTAAAAAATATTGGCTTGACATTTTTTCTATTTTTTGTTTTGCATTTATAATGGATGTTAGATATAAATTAAGAATAATATGTCTCATGATTAATAAATTTATAATAATTTATATATTGTTTCTTTACTTTTTACGGATCAAATAACAAATGGAATTGTTAGTATATATTCTTCTTATAAATCTAAATATTTTAATATTAGTCGTTCATGTGTTTCTTCAGATGCTAATTTAAATAGTGGTGGTGAAAATATTGTAATTTCATGATTTGATATTCATGATATTTGGAATCAATTAGATACGGATGTTTACTCTAGTTCTATGCGAAATGAATTAGATATTTATGTTGACACTCAATATCAATTTTTTCGCGAAGAAAAATTTGATATTTTAGATTAGTGAAAAATGTTTTCTACCGCATATCCTTTTTTTTTTTAAAGTATGTGATCTACTAACACTTTTGGTGTTTACCGTAGCATCGAAATCTATTTTTAGTGCAATTAGACGTGTGTACAATGAACACCGAGGACGACTTGCACCTGATCTCGTGTAGGCACTCATTTGTATGAAAAATTAAAACAACGCCATTATAAGGAACCAACAACGAGATGACAAAATACTTGACGACTTTAAAAATTTGGATGTTGAAGAATAATGTTGTAATTTAAATTTTGAAGGACTGGTAATTTTTTTTGATATTTTGCACATGGTTGACAATTAGATAGGTGTCAACCTAGTTGAGATGTATTTAATTTGTAGTGATACAAATGTCAAATTTATAATGAATGTTATATTATTTATATATTTTTTTGAAAAACGTATGGTTCATTTTTTATTTGTTCTCTAACATTTTTTTTCGCCCAATCAAATCTATCGTATATTTCGTTTGTAATTCAACCTTTTTCATCAAATTTACCGTTAAACTTTGCACTTGCAGAGCATGGACTTCGAAATTCTCAAACTAGGAGAGTAAATTTTACAGAATGACAGTTGATAATTCGCCCCACTTGGGCGATTGATCGGTTGTCTGTAAAATTTTACAGAATGACAGCTGATAATTTGCCCTACTCGGGCGATTGACCGGCTGTCAAATAATAACATTTTACAGAATGACAGCCGATCAATCAGCCAAGTGAGGCGAATTATCGGCTGTCAAGGATTAAATTTTCAGATTTTATCTCGGGATACTACTTCGGAATCTGAAGACCTACCGAGTAATCGCCCCTTCAACCGAAGCTCCTAACAACGAAACTCAATGCCAAAAACTGACAAAGCTGCAGTCAATCTTCGCAGCATCTCTCGAGTCCCAACTAAAGCTAGCTGCGCAACCAAGAGAAATCGACAAATTTCCTGACGAAAGTGGACCCTTCCACAATTTCGACCTTCGACTCCTCCTTCGAATCTTAGTAAATCTTAGCCATCCGAACAGGTTCTATTTCTTCCTCAATTTGATAATGTAATTGAATATTATTTGAAATTTACTTGGTATTGAAATGAATTTTTTTTGCTTCATGTTGTCGAATTAAGCCTGCATAATTTGATTTTTATTGCTGAAGTCTAAATTTGAGGTTGGTTTGGGATACAAAAACAATTGTGTACCTTGCGGCTTACAAGTTGAAAAGATGTTGGCAAAACGTTTAAAAGTTTTTTCAAGCTCAGCTCTAATAAGCCAAATAGACAACTCATTCATCAACTCTGAAGCAAGAAAATACTAGATGAATTTCATGATAAAAAATAAAGCTCTTATATGCAAAATTCAATTTCAACCAGATCAGTCTGATGGATATATTTTAGACATGCTTGAGCAAAGACGATGAGAGACTCTTGTTGTATTAGGTGGTGATGCGAACGTAAGTGTAGTTTGAGAATTTTACGCAAATCTCAAGGCATCAAATTCAGATAATACTATTCAAGATCGCAACAAGATCATCCACTTCTCAGCCGAGATCATTAATGCTAAGGTTGATTTAGACAACTTAAGTAAAGATGATTATCACACCATGATGGCAAATGAGCCAGATTATGGGATGATCATACAAGAGATGGGCCACCGGGATTCACAGTGGGTTTATTCAGTTGTCAACTGTAATGATTTGAATATTTGTAAATAAAATGGATAGAATTTTTTTTTACATTAAAAAAATTAAAAATATTAAGTGTGGCGGATCGAACGCCCCTCTAAAATAAATTTTAAAACTTAAAAATCTGATTTTTATAAAATAAATTTTGATTAGTTATAAAAATTTGATTAATCTAATTTATATTAGATTAAAGTTAATTAAGATTAATAATTAATTAATAAATGATTAATAGGTAAATAAACAAAAGTGAAGGGCAAAAATGTCATTTAGTAAGGATAAGAATGATTTATTTGTAAATAAACTTAAAAATCACTTCTATAAAGTGATGAAGTGGCTGGAGAAATCACTTTACGTGGTGAAGAGAGCAGAAGAAAAATCCAGAGAGAGGAGAAAAAACAACGAAAAATAGAGAGAAAAAAGAAAGGAGAAAAGAGAAGAAAATGAAGAAAAAAGTAGAGATTCGACAATCGATTCTTTAGAGAAAGTTGTTCAGCTCGTTGACAGAAACGTTTTGGTAGAAAGATCGAAATATTCATTGGAGATTTCGGTTAAAGTGGAGGAATTGATAAATACGATAAATAAATCTATCAATTAAATTAGTTAATTTATATTTTAATGCATTAGTAGGTGGAGATATATTTAATTTATGCTTGGATTCTGGATGATATTTGGATATTTGGTAAATTAAATAAAAATTTGGATACGTTGAAGAATTAAATTGATTTTTTTTAATTATTCAAATTGAACATTTAAATATTGTTTAAATTTAATTTTATTGGATTCTTTAACTTTGGTTTCTTTGAAATAGTTGAATTGTTAAACATAACAGTTTGAAAGCTACGTTTTCTATTTAAATTGAACTCATTGATTTTAAATACAAAATTCATGGGTGAGTGCGTATTTTAAACATGCATAACATTGCTTTTTAATTGTTTTAAACATGCATTTAGGAAGTAGAGAGTTGGAAGCCGTTGTAATATAAGAACCCATTTGGGCTGAACTTACCTATTCATGTATGATAAATATCACTATGAACGAAAAAGAGAGTGACTGTCTTCTTGGGTTGAAAGTTTTTAAAATCTAGCAAGACAGCAATGTATAGGGTCCTACAGCCTTACCGGTGAAAGACTGAAAACGTGTAGGTGTGTGATGGTTATATGAGCCAGTTAAAGTGAATTGCATTTTTAACATTTCAAATAGAATGTTGAGAACTATTTGGGAACATTGATTTAAATCATGGTTTTAATTCATGCAAATTCTCTTTATAAATTGCGTTAGTTTAAATTAATTATTAAAAATAGTTTTAAACTGTAGATAATGAGTTTTAAACGGTTCGAATTACGAACATACATGCATTTTTATATAAAAGGCATGGATTTCAAATCAAAGTAAAAATTTTGATTTATGAATGATTTTAAAAATAAATCATGAATAAGGTGGATGGTGGATGGTCCTAGATAATGTGTGAAGTCTGAGTTAGATATTCTAGCTGTTAGACATATTTATTGAGTCAATGACTCATAATGTGGATATTAATATTTTTCAGATAACTAGATCGTTCACCGCAAAAGAAAAGAAAAGGCAACTTGAAGGTTGAAGAGGCATAGGTTGTAACCATTGAGGTAGATGATTATTTTTATATTGGGACTGCAATAAATAGTTTAGAATTTCATAAACTCTTTTTGAACGGTCGCGTGTGCGTAACTTAATTGTATATTCGCTTTCGTACTCTGATATACTAATGTAAATAATATAAATTAATAAATATATAATGTAGAAACTGGTTGGATAATAGATATTGTATCTGTTTAATTATTTGGTTGAAAATAATAAATTATTTTGATATATCTTATCTTAAGATGTCAGATACAATCTAGATGAGTTAATTAAAAATACAAACATATTCACGCAGTTTGAAAACTCGACTTTGTTACTTCATTTCCCACTTTGGGAATTCATTCCACCCGTCAGGATTCGGTTCTGGGAGGAATCCAGCCCTGACAACTTGGTATCAGAGCTATACATAATAGTTCTAACTAGTTGAGAGGGTTAGTAATTATGTTTAAAATTACTCTATTAATTGTTTTAATTGTGAACATTTATCTGATCAATATATGAATTTTTGTAGATGGAGAGAGGAGATTCTATAAGTAGAATCAATAGCTCAACTATGATATTGCCAAGATAAGAAGGGCTATCATTGCTTTAGCTAACATTGTAAATAGGAATATTGCTCAACAGAGCACTAGAAGAGTTGAAAGTGTCGAATCAGTTGAAATAAAGATTCTGGATCGATTTTGGAAAGCTAAACTGCTAGTATTTATTGGAGAAAGCAGTCTAGCCATTGCTGAGGAATGACTGAGACAATTGAAGAAGAAATTTGATATGATGGGAGTACCAAAGAGTTCAAAGTCAAGTTTGCTGTGAATCAACTTGACGACAAACGAAGGTGTCCTTGATTGACCAGTGTACTTGAGAACAATTTAAGAGTGTCTTTCTGGAAAAATTCTTTCCCAGGTAAGTACGGCAAACAAAAGCAAAGGAATTTCTGGGACTGGTCCAGTAAAACATGACGGTTTTGGAATATCATATCAAGTTTGAGGAGTTGGCCAGGTATACAGGTCAGTTTATTCCTGATGAAGTTGCAAAGGCCCAGAGGTTTGAACATGGTCTTAGACCTGGCATTTCCAACAGACTCCTAACTTTGAAGATCGAGTTGTACCTCGATATGGTAGAAATAGCCATGTTACTTGAGCAAAAGTTGGAGGCTAATAGAGATAAATGGGAATCCCGACAGAAAAAGAAAGGGAATCAGATAGTAGTAGTGAAGGAAATCAACAGTCAAGCCTTGATTTACTCCGCCTCAATCTCAATCTCAATCACGGGGTTCATACCATAGTGGACTAGCAAGAAGTGATGGTGGTAGTTTTTGGACAACCGATAGTCGGACCTGCTATTACTGTGGAAAGGTGGGTCATATCAGAAGAAATTGTAGAAAGTGGATAGCTGACAATCGCGATGCTCAATAGGGAAGCCAGCCGACTCAGTTTCTTGTTCAGGGTCTTCCTTCGAGTTTTCGACCAACTCAGCCAGTCTCTAGACAGTATGGAGGAAATACATCTCAGGTCACCAGCTCTTAGCCAAAGACATGCATTTGGCACTTTTGGTGAGCAGTCAGACAATGCAGTGATTGAATGTACTTTCTTGCTTTATAATTTTAAAGTAAAAATTTTATTTGATTCCGAAGCGACGCACTCATTTGTGCCAGCTTCAGTTGTTTGTGTCTTGGGATTAGAGATTATAGCTTTCCTTGATTTTTCTGAATGTGAATTCCCCTCTTGGAGGGATTACTGTGGTAGATAAAGTGTGTCAGTCTTGTGTTATGCGAATAAAAGACTATGAGATTGTGGCTGATCTGATAATGATGGAGATAGAATGGTTTGATATAATGTTGGGAATGGATTGGCTATCCAGATACACGGCAGTTATGGACTGTTACAGAAAGAAAATAACAATACGTATTCCCCAAGGTGAAACCGTTTCATTTTATGGTGATGAGAACTCAATTCGATACCATTTTCTTCGGACTTCACCTAAATTCAATGGATGGATAGCTAATCTTCTGTTAGAGCCATATGGTGACAACAAAATTGACTATATCGATGTTGTCAGTGAATACACAGACGTATTTCCTGATGAACTACCTGGTTTACCTTCGAAAAGGGAGATAGAGTTTGAAATTGAAATATATCCAGGTACTAATCTGATATCGATTCCTCTATACCGTATGACACCAGCATAATTGAAAGAACTGAAGGTGCAGTTGGAAAAATTACTAGAGAAGGGATTTTTAAGGGCTAGCACCTTTCCACGGGGTGGTTCAGTCTTATTTGTGAAAAAGAAAGACAGCACTTTAAAAATGTGCATCGACTACCGAAAGTTAAACGACGTAACGATGAAAAATAAATATCTGTTTCCTCATATTGATGATTTATTCGATCAGCTAAGAGGTTTGTGCTGGTTTTCAAATATTGATTTGAGATCTTGATATTATTAGCTCAGAATTTGATAAGAAAATATTCAAAAAACTGCTTTCAGGACTCATTGTGGTCATTAAGAGTTCTCGGTGATGCCTTTTGGTTTGACAAATGTGCCTACTGTATTTATAGATTCGATGAACAGTGTTCAGACAGTACTTGGACAACTTTGTGATTGTGTTCATAGATGATATCCTGGTGTATTCTTTTTCAAGATCAGATCACGAGAAGCACTTATATTGTGTATTGAGTTTGTTGAGACAACACCAGCTATATGCTAAGCTAAGCAAGTGCGAATTCTGGCTTGAAGGAGTTAAATTTTTTGGACATGTAATTTCGAATAAGGGTATTGCAGTTGATCCTTCAAAGACTGAAGCAGTTCAGAACTAGGAACAACCTAAGTCAGTTTCTGAGATAAGAAGTTTTCTGGGATTAGCCGGATATTACAGAAGATTTGTCAAATGTTTCTCAAAAATCTCAATGTCCTTGACTCGATTGACCTAGAAGGGCGTGAAATATGAATGTGACGACAAATGCGAGATGGTTTTTTAGTTGTTAAAGAAAAAGCTAATGTCCTCACCTATTCTGATAATTCCAGAAAGAGGAAAAGGCTATGTGGTTTACTGTGATGCGTCCTTAAATGGTTTGGGATGTGTGCTGATGCAGGATGAGCCGAGGAACCCTATCTTCTGCTCTATCCTCTATTCATCTAGGCTATTAGTTGCTCTCCAGTCGGTAGTTGAATCCGAGCTTCGTAAGGCATACTCTTGTTGCACCTTCGACCGATCTCGTGCATGTGACTTAAAATCACAAATCTTGGATCGAACATCTTCCTGTTGTACAGTTTCTCCATGACATATATCCATGCAGCTCACGAAATCTCTATATTCGTCCCACGATAGAAAGATATAGGTTATCAAATTATGAATAGCCCGAGCTCTGATGTTCAAATCCTTCGCAATTCAAACCTAAAATTCGACCATTTCCGTGTTGATTTCTTCAATCATAATCATTTTCTTCAACTTTCAGCCAAAAAATCTCACAAACCCGAGCCCTAAAACCTAAAAATCCCCTATTATCCAAAATCCCCAAAATTTCCTCAAATGACTCGTAAAATAGTATTTAAAAGAAAGGTTGCCCCGTCACAAGTAGGTCCGTCACAATTGAGTTCGACAAACAAGGCACCGACGTCACAAGGTGCTCCGGCTCATAAGCGATGACCGCCACCTAAGTATGTCTCGATGGATTTTAGAAACCAGGAGTGTCAAGAGCAGTTTGAGCAGGATATGTCAAACAGCTCTATTATTTATTCAAAGACTGCCAACTTCAGAGTTGGGAGTCGTTGTAGGTCAAGGAGTTTTTTGACAGAATCGCCTACACGGGGTGTACGGGTTAAGGGGCGACAACAACGAGCGTATTGTTCGTATGTTTTATGCGAACTTGACCTCTACCGGGAGATCAAGATTGATGAAGACATATAACCTTGGTACGAAGCTTCTCATAATTGCACAGATAATTAATAAAGTGCTCGGATTTGCTGGTGAAGGGCATTATGTGGATAGATACTGCCATGCTTCCCGAGACTGCGACTTCTTCAAATCGACCGAGGGACTAGAGTTCCTCAGGAAAATTCATCGCAATGCCGACATTGTGGGTTCGTGAAGCCAAAGTCGAAGAATTTGAACATCAGAACTCGGCAGCAGTGGGTGAGAATGAGGGGTCGATTCCTTATATAAAGTCAGGGTTCGGCCCCTCGATGTGAGCGTGATGACCCTCCGTTTGTAGCATTAATTTCAAGAACGGAAGGTCACCACCCCCACATCAGCCCCTAATTTATAAAAGAGGATGAGATCGGGAGATTACCGCCTCGGATCGGCCCCCCCACTTTCAAACGTTGAGTTTGAATACCGAGGGCCGATCTTTGGTGGTGACCCTTCGTTCTCATCTTTTTTTTGTTTAGAACAGGGGGCCAATCCGGGGTGGCGACTCCCCGTTCCCGAGAGCAATGAAATATAAGAAAATAAAAAATGAAGAGTCGATCTGTGAGCAGTGACCCTCTGCTCTCAATTACGTGCAGTGCATGTGGAGTGGAGGGTCTCCACCCTTTACCTCGATTCTCTGATCTTGGCTTTAATATGAGATGGGAGGGTGGAAATCGACATGGTTTGATTTGTTAAATTTTACATAGTTTAATATTTTAGTTGTTAAAAATTTTTAGTTTGAGAGATAATAAAAAGATTTCATAGTTAAAATGTTTACTTTGATTTTATTTCTAAATTATAAATATGGATTATAGTTTTATGTCATGACAAATAAGAAATTAAATTGCAACAAACGCGACGGTCAACACGAGTTTATTGAGTCGGTCGTCTTTGTGAAGAAGCAATTGGGAGGTGGGAATTTGTCTATTTTTTTAATCATCTATATAAATGATCGGGTCGTCGGTTGTTTCGTTTACAAGATCGAAGACTTGGTCGTAGCTGGATTTGGGTTTCACTCCATGAAGCTTGAGGGATGGAAGAAAATATGCAACTCCCGTGGCAGAGCTCTGGCCATGGAAACCGTGTTGTACATGTCATCCTCCGCCGGAACCCTTTCTGCTATTCTTCCACATGAATATGATCGCGATGGGTATCCGATTCCCAACTTTATTTTCAGAGGGCTCGCCGGAGCATTCCATGGCTTCCTCGTCTGCGTCATCTTCGCTTTCACCGGTTCCCTCTGCGCGCTGCTAACAGCAAACAAATCCTCATTGTCGAGGCTTTTCTTTTACTCTGCGCTAGTTTCCACAGCCTCTGCCGCTGCCATACTTGTCTTCGCTGCATCGTCCGGCATCCATGGCGAATCTATTCTTATTCCTGAAATCTCAACTGCATCTTCGAAGTGACAACCCTCGTCTCATTCAAATAAAAAAAAATCTTTTAGTTTAGTCAATATGATTGATAAGCAAATGTTGTAGTTATGTTTGTCTGTTCTTCATGTATATGATCACGAACCAGTCCTGTATGATATAAGAATTTCTTTCACATGGGTTTTCTCCACCATTAATGGTAAAGAAAGTTCAACTTTCTGCAACCCAAAGTTAAAACTAGGATGATCTTAATGCAACATGATTGCATAAAAATCAGAAAATATGTGCATGGGACACGCATGGATCTTGATCTGCATTATTTAACGATGGAAAACAATGAGCAGAGAATGGTCAAATCTTCTTGAATAATCGAGTGCGAAGGGAAGAAATTGAAACCTCCAAACAAACTGAATTAGAATTTCAGCGAATATAAATGCAGTGAGTTGCGCCATAGTTTCGCTAGCAATTGCTGATGTCAATCACTTTGCTTTAACAAATCGAATCAACATTTTGAGGATTTCATCGGCAATTTCCATTGAATTTCCGAGAAGTTGCCCTCGAGAACTTTTAAAACGTATGCTTCACAGCTGTGCACGCCTCTTTTTTCCCATCCTTTCGTCTAGATTTAGACATGTAGTATTAAAATATAATAATTTAAACCCATTAAATATATAAATTTGAACAATTTTAGCTGCTAGCTGGCATCATAAAAAAATAATATATTTGTTTCATAAACATTCATAGATCTTCGTATAAACTTGACGATGCAATGTATCGCTATCCATTTGTTAACTAGGTGGACAGGGAGGTTCATGGTTCTCCTGTAAAGTCTCGTCAAGGACAATATTATTTATTTGCGAGAAACTTGAGCAATTTTGTCTTTAAATTTTTATCCCCAAAGTGTTGTATTAATTAGATGACAGAACTGCATTTATGAATTATTTATTTATACTTTTTTTTAACATTCTACATTTTTTTTACTGTATTTGCTAGGTCTTTACCGCGTGTAATCTTAAATCATTCTTGACTTCATACGATGGATTGTCATAGTAATCTTGTAACAGTTAGGATTTTAAAATTCTAAATTCAAATTGAATCAATTCAAAAATAAAAAACTTAATCTACAATTTCAATCTTAAAATTCTTAAGATTCACATTGATATCAGAAGAAGAAGATTGGATTTACACCACCCTAATAAACAGAGAACATCTCTGGAAGTTCGATTGGGGATTGAATTTACTAGCTACAAATCTGAGCTGAACTTAGATTTTGGAGAAAACAGCAGTCAACTTCTCTTCGAAAAATTCGAGAAAGAGCAGATGATAGCTCTCAAAATCTAAGCTAAACTCAAATTTCTAAGAGGAGCGGGGTGCGAGCCTCTCCTATAAATGGAGAGGCTTGGTGAATGATGAAATCACAACGGCTGTCTCTCCCTTTCGAGTTCAGAGACTCTTACATCTATCTCCGACCACCACTCAGCCTCCTGACACCGCGAAACTCCTCCGACACGATAGATTTGGGCATCTCTCCAGCAAACTTTCTCTGATGCGACAAGCATTCTCTAACATGAAAAAAATTTCTTCGGTGTGAAGTAGCTCCGAGCAAGAAGATAAACAAGTTCTGTCTTTGTTTCAGCCGAAGAAGGAGCGCAAAGGAAAATCGCAAGGAAGAAGGAAGGAGAAAAGAGGGTCGGTTTTATTTAAAACTGAACCGGTTCACTTAAGGGTGGTCCTACCGAACCGGTTCAGCGATTCAAAACTGACCCAACCAAGCAAGATCCAGTCCAACCGAACCAAATTCGATCCAACTGAACTGACCCAACCCAAATTTCGACCCGATTAACCCGAATTGATCCAAGAATAAACCAGTAAAAAATTTCTACCTAAATCATTTTGAAATGAATTTGTTAATGTGGAAAATTAATATCAAATATTTGATTTATGCAGGAAAAGTCCCGGAAGTTGTCCGAATTGATCCAATTCAACTCTATCCGACTTAAGAGTACATCGTAAGAAATTTCTATCCAAATTATTTTGAAATTGAATTTATTGAAGTAAAAATTTAATTCCAAATATTTTATTTAAGCAGGACATTATTAGAGTATTGAAAAAAACTTGATAATCCTAATCTCTTACATCACAAAATCCATATTATTTTCTTATGATTATTTTGTTATATGTTTTTGATATTTGACTATGCATGTTTAGACATCGACATAAAATTGTGTAAAGATAAAATTTGTAAGATATTTTGTATGTGTATGAAAATGATGGAATTGACAGAAAATATGTGATAGCAAGGTCTGAACGACAATGAGATGAGCGTGAACGAAAATGAGATGGTTACGTCTGAACGACAATGAGATGACTACGTCTGAACGAAAATGAGATGGTTACGCTTGAACGACAATGAAATGACTATAACTGAACGAAGGTAAAATGACAAAAGCTGAACAACAATTAGATAACTAAATTTGAATAAAGGTTGGGAATGAGTAACAACCAGTATGTAAGTGTTAAGTCAAAATTCGGTAAAAGTTAATGTTAATTTTACATTTGCACGAATTTTAGCTTTTTGAGTTATTCTCATAGTTTGTAATTTTGTTAAGTAGGTGAGTTTTTATATGAGGAAGAAATGACTGTGATCGAGAACTTTCCAGAGACGGGAGAGCATACGAAAGAAGAAAATATATTTGGGTTGAAAGAAATTATTTAAATGAGTATGTTTTAGTTTCGAAAATATGTTATGTTTTTATTTAAGTTGAAACTTTTAATAAATTATGTTGAATTTTATTTTTAAAATTTTATGAATTATTTTTAATTCTACATTTATTTCAAAATTTTAACAATTTTATTTAATATTTTAAATTTT